>CAUJNA010000656.1:0-12500 GCA_963377175.1 Effrenium voratum | reverse complement strand
GAAGACTACGTTTAGTGGAACGTCATCAAATTGCCGCGCGGTACGTGGGGGACCCCCCCCCCCCAAAAACCTACGTAATAGACGTCGGGCGGGGGGGGGGTTAGGGGGGGGGTTATCCTCTATCCTCTAGTAAGTATCCGACACGCCGAGCAATGTCGGCGGATAGACATGTCAATGATCTTGGAGCTGTTGCTTTGCATTTTGAGCTAGACGATTGGTAAACCTCGGTCAAACCCTTCCAAGGACAACGTCTTGAATGCAGCAAGCCGCTCGCTGTGGCGCGCCAACTCCTGAGGCTTTACATGGCCATGAATTACTTTCCGGCCTATGAGAAGGACGGAACAGTTCCGAGCTTTGACACTTGTGTCTTTTTGAAGCTGTCGCTTTCACGCTTGAATTTGGCCAGTTTAGCAGAACATATGTCAGACAATTGCCGCAAATACACACCCATTTTGTCAACAGCTCGAGACGTGTCAATCATGAGTCAAGGATTCAAACAGATGAATCAGATGAACGTGGAGCTCCATTTTTCGCTGAGGATGTTTCTTCACATATCACCCACATACACACCACACTTTGGAAACTGTCTTTTTCCATGGCCGGAGGTTCGGTAGGTGAACTATGGCCAGAGACATCTTTTACTTCAAAATCACTGGCTGCAGTTCAATCTAGGCGAAACCACAGACGCCTCTGGCTGAAATGTAGAGGATTAGAGTAAGCCCGGGGCCGTGTGCGACTACCACAGCTAGGCAGTATGCCTTTGTTGAAGGGTTGTCAAAGCAGAAACGCCCTTCTGAGGAGCTTGATATCATTCAAGGAGGCTTTTGAAACGGGGTTCACAAAGGGGTCGTGCCAGCCATGGGGATGGAGGTGGCATGGCTGTTGCGGATCAAAAGAGCGTGATTATCGGGCTTGGAACATCTCAGCCGATTCCTGTGATGAGGATGGTCATCTCCGAGGGAGTTGGGCCACGGCTTGTTTTTTGTTGCTCCTGCCACTTCGAATCAAACACATATTCCATTTCTCAAGACACAAGAAGAGACTTAACATATCTCAAAGCAACACATTACTAATTTTCTTGTCAGGCCGCTTTGGGAAACCACAGCAAGTCTGTGTTGCGGGCAATTGAGTCAGGTGATGGGTGGCGATCAATGCAAAAAGCGTAAATACATGAGGTGAGGGACAATGAACAACCCAGCAGGGCGAGCTCTTTGTGCATGCAGGTATTCCAGGAGACGGGGCATATCCTTGCAATTCGCTGCGAGTGTTTGGGGCAGAGAAGGCTAGGGCCAGCGCTCTTTAGAGGAGATGGGCTCTACCCTCTTCCTCTTCTGGGCCTTCCTTGTGAACACCCTGAACAGCTGCTGGGCCAGGATAGATGCGATTGTGTTCTGGAAATTTGGCCTGATCGCAATGTGGAGCCGGGCTAGAGTCTTCGGAGCAGTATGTCCGGGTCTTTCTGGAAAGGATATCTAATCTTTTAAGCATGGCAGAACATGTGGGTCTTAGTCAGACCGGCGGCCTATCTGTTTGACCCTGCAGGATTTGACAACTCATGCAGGGCGCAGGCGCACTTTCTTTCTCTTCTGTCTGGTTGTACCTGTTCCAAAGTGCGTTGGGCACGCTGCGCAAGCAAGCTTTTCTGGAAGTTGAACCTCCTTTGAAACCTCATATCGAGGTAGTGCACAGCAATTTTTATGCCATGTGCATGAGGGATGTGCAAGCCCAACAGATCACCGATCCATTGAAGGGCCCAGTGTTTTGAGGAACATCTCGTAGTTCCGAATGTTTGTTTGTATTTTGCTACCAGCGCGTGAATATGCTCGCGCCGCAAGTTGACACTTTTTCCCTGACCATGCGGGATGAGGATCTGTTACTCTGGGCTTCTCAACTACCACGGTTTGAGAAGGCATTGATTGACGTTGGCTTTTCCAACCAAGGCCTTGTCTTTTTGGCCTTCACGTGGCACACTCAGCCGCGACAGTTGCTGTGTGCTGCCTTCGGCAAGGCTGTTTTTGTCAGAGCGTCGCATACCTTGCTTGCCGCGATTCAAGCAGGCCCCTTTCTGCGTGGTGCTCTTTTGTTTTGCTGGAGGGGCGTCCTGAAACGCCTGCTGGGCTAGATGTGGAGATTAGCGCGGAGGGGCGTGTGCTTGGCAAGTAGTCGAAAGCTCCTGCTGGAAGCACCAATTCCCCCCCCCCCCCAAAAAAAAAAAAAAAATGAAAGAAAGAAGAAGAAGCCAAGTCCCTCGCAATTTTGCGGGAGCATCGGCTAAACCCATCCCAGGCACCCCAACCCCCCAAAACTCTGCACCAAGGGCCTGCACCATGGTGTACTACCACCTCAACCAGAGCCCCAAGGAGTTCATGGTGCGAGGCAGCAGCGTGAAAGGGCAGGGGGCCAAGGCAAGAGCAAAGATGGAGGCCGGTCAGGAAAGAGGCTGGTCTGGAAGCCAAGTGCATGTGTGGTGGTTTGATGTTCTTACATTGCTTTCTCACATACCTGCATGAAGCTCCGCAAAACATGTGGAAGTCACATTGACGCGCCCAATTCACGAAAATCCTTAGTAAAAGCGCAAGAGCGTGCTATGAAGTCAACGCTGTGATTCAGTGATGTGGGTCCAAGTCGGACACTTGAAAAGGAGCTTAGACACACAAACATGGCCACACCGGGGATAAGGACCTTCTGCTTTTTGGACCTCGCCTGCTCAAGCATTTCTCGGTGTCTTCATCAGGCACATTTTTTTCGGCCTTTTGTTTTTTTTCTCCACAGTTTCTGCGCCACATGCACTGGTACAAAGACGAGTAAAAGCCTGATTGACGGAGTGGTCGCACTTCAGCAGGGGTACATGGCTGTCGCGAACGAGCCGCCCGGACAGGCCGCTCCCAACCAGCCACATATAGCGTCCAACCACGTGAAGGCAGCGCCAGAAAACGCTCCCACTTGCTCTGAGAACGAGAGCCTATCAGCCCCAAGCAGAGCAGCCCGCTCGTCATGGAAGGCATGCTGAGACTTCTGGATGTTGGTGTACCAGATCTGGGCCTGCAGCAAAGAGAATATGTAGCAAAGAAGCGTCCGCCAGCGAACAAGTATGAGGAGCTTTTGCTGAGACAGACGTAAAGCGGAACGTACGCACGGCACAAGGCACAAGCAGCCGAATGCTTTGAGCGCTCGATTGTAGCCAGCCAGGCTGCTTGCAGGCGCGTGGTTCTTTGTGTGTTTGTGTGTGCGTTTGCGTGCGCGTGCCGGGATCCTGGCCGATCTCTTTGCGGACGTGCACTTGGTTGTGTGTTGTGTGTGTGTGTGTGTGCACTCGCACGCGCAGTTTCAGCAAAAGGTCACGCAACCATCCCCCCCTGACACGCCCACCTCACCCTGCCGGCCAAAACATATCGACGCAACAAGTCGCCGAAAACTGGGCGCGAGCTTAAACACATGCGTGCAATATTTTCCAACGCCGCCCTCAGGGGGAAGCTCAGGGAGCAACATTGGCATTGTCGGTGAAGCGCTGCGTCTCGCCATGTCCATTGCCAGTTTTGGCTGTTGTCTTTGGCTTTGCTTGCCCTCTTCTTGTGCCCAAGATGGCTCCGAGTGTCTGAGTGGCACGCTCAGCAGCCTTGAGGGGAGAGACGGCGCTCACGGACTAATGCAATTCCGCCGAGGCTGTGGCCTTTAGTGATGGCCAGACACCCAGCCAAAGTCCTTCGCGAGTTTGCTGCGGATTTCAGCTGGCGAAATGCAGCTGTTTGGATGTCTAAAGCGAAAGCAAAAGCAACCAGCCGTTTTGAAGAGTCCCTTCTGTTGATTAGTGGAGGAATTTCTGCAGAATTGGTTCCGGGGCACTCGGATGGAGCAGGATTTCGGCCATCAATCTAGCAACAGTGTGTTGTTCAGACCTCGACAAAAGCGCGTTCGGGACAACCACCGCTGGCTGTCAATGAGAAGACAAGTCTATTCAGGTATCACTGCAATGAAGTGTTTCGTTGGCTGTTGGCAATTCCCAGGTGAGACAGGATGTCCTCCAGCGATACACATGTGGCGTGTTTCACAGAGTACACCGCCATCCTGCATCAGTTTGCATTGTGCACTGTTCCATTTGGGCGTGTCTTTGATAGGGCTAAGAGCTCCCCTCGCCGGACATTGCACAAGGCGAGAAGACGCAAAACTTTTCGCAAAAAAGAAACAACATGTTTGACTTTCAACTTTTTGACTTTTCTCGACCTTTCGAGTTTCTGTGGACTTTTCGACTTTTCGAGTCTTTTTTGAGACTTTTCGACTTTTCACTTTCGACTTGTTGGATCAACAACACACAGTTTTCATTTTGTGGCCGTGACTAGACAGAGGACTCCACTCGTACAGGGGGACCACGCAAAATTGTGGGTTTACTTTTGGTTTTCTAGAAAACCACAGAAATAAAGGTACCCTAAAAAACGACACACCCAATTGGACGGGGGAAACTCAAGCACTGCTTGTCTACCTTCCAGCACCTCTCCCCAGCTTCAAAGAAGCTGTGCAAGCCGCATTTTTGTATGCTTGTCCCATGATGCGTTTGTGCATATGTCGCTATTTGATTGAGGGGTCGTCACCTTAAAGCACAGCTGCCGTCAAACTAGGAATGATTCTAGCCACCAAGTTCTGCCTATGCCGGGCCTGAGGTCTGCATAACGCTCACCTCCCTGAGCAACCCGGATGGCAGAACCAACTTCTGGGGCATGGCCGGAATCCCGGAGTGGAGGGTCGGCTGGCTTGGGACACGAGACTCGGAGAGGCTTAGGCCAAAATCGCGCGAGTGGGGGACGAGGCTCTTCATAGATCTCATATGTTCGTCTCAGAAGAACTGCATGCATCTCCGTGCGCTCCAGCCTGTCAGCCGAAAGAGGGTGGGTCGAAACAGCTCGGGGCAAAATTGCTTGTTTTCTTGCCCAAATCACCAGCAGGCCTGTCTTGGACAGTTTTGCGCTTTTTGGCAGTTGGCTCGATTGCCCGAATGCCTGTTGGTTGGTTTGTTGGTTGGTTGGTTGGCTTGTTGGTTGCTTGCTTGCTTGCTTGCTTGCGTTCCCGCCTCACTCACGTTTGTTTGCTTTGTATTACTTTCTTTTCCTACCGGTCATCTCATTTCGGGCAGCAGATCCCTCAGTGCTACATGTGGCTGATTCTTCCATGGCATCAGTTCTGTTGGACACTGGATTGAAAACAGGACATCCAAGGACTTGCAACACAGCGCCAGTGGCGTTCGATTAACAGAAGGTAATGCAATATCCTTTGCCATGTCAGTTTACCACGCAATGTTTTATTCAAACAATGCAGGCCACTGTCACCCGGGAAAAAGACGCCAGCAGCAAAGCACAAGCCTTGCTGCGCGAGTTTGACCCCATTGATGCTTTGCATGCTCTGGTGTTGCCGCGAGGTCCAGATCCCGAACAAGTCGGGGTCCCAGTCGCTGGACAGCCAGGATTTGCTGGAATCAAAGCCAGGATATCTTTTTTCATTCAGCCCAATCCAGAGTAGACGTAGAACAACTCAAGATAAATGGTTTGAAGAGCCCTCAATGCCATGCTGTGTGTAACATCCGTTCTAGGGTGCACTTTTGGAACACCTGTCATTCTGTGCCGTCTTTCAACAGGAATTCCCAAAGTGGGCAACCATTTTCCGTTTTGTGAATCCTGGCATGCTGTGACAAGCAGGCTGCATGGGGAGTTAGATCTAGCTGTTGCATACTGCAGTGAAGAGGGTCATGTAGAGAGTGTTTGTCATCTGATTCCTGCATGCTTGGCGGATGCGCTTGTGTGCATGTGTTTCCTGTTTTTTCCTCTATTTTTTCTTGCAACGCAGGAGTAAAGCGAGAGCCTCTCTGGATGCCGGGAATTTTAATGCCTGTTTGACAGCCAGGTGGTATCCATTGGCACTGACCGGCTTCTTCATTCTCATCAATGGTGGCAGGGTCTTGTGGGTCGCTCTGGCCTGTTAAGGGAAGGCAGCGTGTACGGAATCTGCAGATTGTTCGCATTATTTTGAGCTGGAAGGGAAAGTGCATGTGGACAGCGCTCAGAGCAACGGGCAGGGAAAAGGAAGAATGAAGAAGGAAGGAGGGAAGAGACGGGAGGAGAGGAGGAAGCACACTTGCTCGATTTGATCGACCTGTAGAACCAATTAGTAGATTCTCACGTAGTAGGGCATTGATTTCTTCTGCTCTGCCGGGGAAGCTGCCAAGAACTACTTGCCACACAAATTCACCCAGGTCTGACTTGGCTTGCTGGCTGCCATTTGGAATGGATGGTTTGCTCGAGAGGCCTCGAAAAATCGCCGGCAGGGGACAAACACCTATCAGTTGCTGGTTTTCTTTTGCAGACGCCCATTGTTGACGATGGCAACCCGTGCCGCATCATATCATCTGGGTGAATGAAAACAAGCTCTGCGGGTAAAAGGAGCTCACTCGTGAAGGTTCTTTACTAAGGGGTTCCCTCATTTCCAGTTTGGGAATAAACGCAATTGCTTACATTCCACATGCATGAGGACCTGACGCAATGAATCACTGCATAGTCTTATGGATGCTGTTGCTACAGCGAATCCACACAACAACGGACTGTTTCAATTGAAGTGTTTATAAGCAACAAGCGTCTGGCATTTCTCGAAAGGCACCGTGGAATGCACACATTGCCCTCAATGGCAACTTGCGTGCTATTCAGGGGCCGTGCTCCTTGCAAGGCATTGCCCATTTGAGGAGATTGAGTGTAGGCTCGAAGCGGTGGCTAATTTCGTTTCTCACACAATCTCTTCAGATCAAGAACCAGCCCCTCAGGGAAGCACTGCTTTCCACATGCCAGAACTTGTTGGCCGCGCTGGCCGTTGGCTATGCCTACAGCAAGTTCCGTCGGGATCCTTTGGGGCGCCTGTTGGCTGGTTGAGATGTGCACACATCATTGGTCCTTGTGCGTATAAGTTCAACATTTACATTTATGTCCTTTTTACACATACATGAACAGATATTGTTGCGTGTCTGAGTATCTCTCGAGCTTGACACTATGCCTTAAAGATCACATTTTGCTGCGCTGTTGTCCAGCATGTTTTTCAAGTGATTTGCCTTGCAATTTCGCAATTGCCGCTGGTACATGCAAATGCCTCTTCGCTTCGTGACGGCTAGTTGCGAAGGCCACGCTCCCTGCAGCACAGTGTGCTTCAGAAATCGTGGGCATATGTTTCAACAGTGGGTTCAGCAGCTAGTCGAATAGTGCAGCATCCGCAACTCATTGGCCAAGTCGCCAGCTAAATCTCGAGAAGCCTTCGTTCCAACTCTGAGCCACTTCACATCTTCTGGATATGAATTCTGCTAAAAAATGGATCCGCCTTACTCATGAATCCTCGACTCATGTTTCTTTCCTTCTTTTTGTTAAGCCAAAAGAAACAACAACTTTGGAACCGCCTTGCACATGTATTTTTCCCTTTTTTCCTTCCCTTGGACATGAAGCAAGGTGGTCCAAACTCGAGGCCTGGAGCGGCTGCTGCCCTCCAAGCCCCGCCTGGATCGCCTGGAGCAGCGGTGCTGCCGAGGTGCGCGGATCTCTTACGCGGACCGTCGGGGCTCAGAGGCAGAAACGGGTGGACTGACATGACTGACCTTTGGGCTTCCTGTAACACTGTAGGTCTGTACCGCTGGTTTGGACTTTGAACTTGCGAGGGATCTCTTGCGAAGATTGGGCCTTGCGCCTGGATATGCACTTTCTTAGGCAGGCAAAAGCCAAAGGGTCCAAGTGTGGGAATTGTACCATGATGAGCCCGTGATTGACACTCTTTTTGATTGTCAACGGGCCTGATTTGGATGACACGTTGTGTGTTGGGGACACCAGTGATGAATAGGTGGACACTTCTGAATCAGGGGTCAACATGAAAAGAAATCGGCGATGTCAGACGATCCAGCCAAAGGCAGATGAATGCAAGCTGTAGTTTGCAAGAAGCAATGATCCTACCTCACGCAACCTCAGGGTAGCTCCCTGGGGTTTAGAAGCTCATGAGAAAGGTTGCCTGTGGAGTGCTTCGAACGCCATGTTTCAGCCATGACACGCTGGATCTTGCTCTCAGACCGACGTGAGGGAGTTCTTTTTAAGTGCACGCAGCCGTGATTGCAGCAGCGCTGCATAGCTGTAATGCGGGTATGTGTTAATATAGGAGGGCCCTAAAATTGTGGGTTTTGTTTTGACCTTCCTTTGATTTAACCCGAAAAAGGTACCCTCAAACAAGCACACACACACAAGCACAAGCACGCACACAACAGCAAAGAAACACACAAACACACACACACACACAAAACAAACTCACACACCCACACCCATGTTGCTCTTTATCAAACATGGCCGGAGCAGCGTTGCCACTGCCGCCTATGTTAGGCGGCAGATGCTCACTGTTAGGCTCTTCTTGGGCGTGGCGGCCCGGCTTGGGAGGGATCCTCTTTTTGCGAAACAAACAATTTGGGAGTTTCTCAGAATGGACCAGCAAAGGTCGCGGCTTTCCCTGAGGTTTTGCTGATGCGGGAGCTTGCTGTAGTTCTCGAGCACGACACGGCTGTTGGAGTCATGTGGTGTTTAGCAGCTGAGGGATGCGACTTAATGCCAACATGTACTGCTCGGTCAAGGCTAGTTTGTCAGGGCATTTGTCAGGCCGACAGGCACTCATAGAGAAAGGGCGCCGGATGTGAACTATTTGTGAACCGTTACATGGTGGGCTGGAGTACCAGTCTGCTTTATCATGGTCAGATTGGCGATAAGACACGGGCTCTGCGCAGCGCAGTGAGCTTGCAAAAAGATCAAGAGTGGTGGGCGGACATGCTGGCTTCAGGTTGCGCTTTCTGATTTTTTTCTCAAGTCTAATCGCCTCCAAACAGATTTGTCATGTGCTGTTTGGTGTGCACAACAAACTGCTTGGCCGGACTCTTCAATCCTGGACGATCAGACTCTGCATCTCGTTCCCGCAAAGGCCTTCCTTTGCATGATATCTTCGAAGCGTGGGCTAGGGTGGGCCACATTCAATCAGCCCGCAGAACTGGTAGGGGCATGTGACATATCCACACTGTTTGTCATGACAGACAAACTGAGTGTTTGGCTCAGTCTTCTGCAAGTCCTACAAGGGATACCTGCCACAGATGCTGGCCCCAGATCCATTTTTGACAGGTCGACTCTCTTCGAAAATTGGTAGCTGTTTGGCACCCTGAAAGGGCGGATGGAGTTCGGCCGGTTTCGCGGCCGGGACCAGATCCCCGCCTCCTCCACGTCCTCCTACGATGTGGATGTGCAGGTGGACCGTCGCTGGGGGCCCGGTCGGCCGTGTATCTTCAGAGAAAAGCATGGAACCCCAAAGACCGATCCGCCGTTGGAATCTCCTTTCAAACAGCCTGTTTGTGAGCTATGTTAATTTGCGGAGCCTCATACTCGGGCTGAGGTTACAGAAACTTTGCCGACTTCGGTCAGAGCGAGCGCACGTGGTCCTGGCCTGTTTTGCACTATGCTTACATAGATGGGCACATTGCTTCAAGCGTCTTCTCCAACCGGGGTGGGAGCAGATCCTGGCCGCTGCTTCAGAGGGCATTTCTCAATAAGCAAAGCGCATGAAACATTGATCGCGGTGGTACACCTTGTCTCCGGCCTATTGTCAAAAGACGAGGTGATCTCAGCTGGCAGAAATGGGCAGGTTATCAGGTTGCATCTCGTGAATGCTGATTGACGTGGGTGCTTCTGCTGCACTTACACTATTCGGGAGGGATGTTGCAATTGATTGCCTTGTGGATGAAGGCAGGCATTCTGGAAGCCTCTTGCTGAATCCTATCCTTTTTGTCTTGGGAAAGAAACAAGTAGATGCAAACATAAACATCCCACTTGCTCCAGTAGCGTCTTTCCTTTCAGACTTGCGATTGCGTTGTTTCCACCTTTCCTCGTTCACCACTTCATCGTCCCACGCTTGGTTGACAAGGCCTTGAACTTGATTGCAACAGCTTTTGATCTTCTTGACAGGCCACGATTTTGTTGAACCTAACGACAGGAACCGCATAGTCTTTTTCCCCAATGCTTTACTCTTCGACAACTGTCATCCCTCTCAGCCCCTTGCGCGCGAAAAAAATCCGGAGCCAGGACACAAAGCGCTCCCGCGCAAGGCGAGGACTGTCAGTTACTGATCATTTGACGTCACTCTTGGTTCAAGCTTATGCTTGAGGAAGGAGACGCTGGACAGCTCGGCAAATGCTCGGGTCGGCGAGTTGCCCGCAATTGTGTGATGCCATCAGTTTGTTTGAGAGGTGCATTTTTGAGTGGCATGGTAAGAGCGTTGGCAAAGTAAGTTCAGTGACTCCTGCAGTTTACAAACCTGTCACCCAAGAAAGGACATGACCAGTGTCATTGAATGCTGAATGTGTTTGGCTCAACGGCTCGTTCTGACTTAAGGGCTGGAACTCATCACATGGCTGGGGTGTGGGACCAGAAAAGACGAGGCCACCTGAGCAATCAGAAGCTTTGATGTGTCTTGAAGTTTTAAAACGTGAACCGCTTTATCTCATATCAGCAATGTTTGGAAAACCGCTACATTATGTGAGCAGTATTTGGAAGTGAAGGGCTTCCTTCTCGTTACGCGAACCTGTACGCAGCTTCTTGAAGAGCCAGTGGCATGTTTGACAATCTGAAGATGCTAATATCATTCATAGCTTGCACATATAGTCAGCTACGTCATCTGACAATTTGACCAAGCCTCTGGTTTGTGGTTTCAGGCTGAAACGATTTCTCTGAACACTGATCCTCTGAGACGTGCATTACTTTCACGAGCTCGTTGTTTGATTGTTTCTGTGCTTGTTCAACTGCTTCCGTCTTAAATCCAGCGCACTTTGCGCATCAGACTAGAATATGTGATTTGTATCTTGGCGACAAGCATGCTTTGCACTTGCGACTTTGAGTGATTATAGTAATCACCACTTCCACTCAGATGGCCTATTCCTTTGGTCTGCAGCGCCCAATCCAGTCCGCCGATGCAGCTGGGGTCATGCTTGCTTCGTTGCTATGCCAGGTGGGCAATTCGTTGCCCGGGCCTCGGATGTGGGGGAATGGCTTGCAACAACGCTGGTGAGCATGCTGGAAACTCGCCAGCATAGCTCTCTATGCCTAAGTGGGCGTTTCCCACGCTTAGGATCCCTTGCAAAATGGCTTGCTCGTGTGCGTGTCCCTGAATCTCACTGCGAATCCGCGGCCACTTGTATTGCGTCCGGATGCGTGCCAGTTGCTATTGGTGTCCTCCAATGCCGTCAAGTGCCTCACGGGCGAAATCTCGAGTTCATGGCGAGAGAGAGAGAGAGAGAGAGAGAGAGAGAGCACTTCTGGCGCAGAAATCGAAGTCTTTGGGAGGAATCCAGGGCCCATCCGACTTGATGCATGGCTCCACCAGATGCCCTCGATTCAGGAATGACGCAATCGGTGTCTTTTCTAGGGGTCCCCCCCCAAAACGGTGGTTTTTCCATTTGTTTTCCCTTAGCACCATCCAAAAAAGGGGGGGACCAACTCCAAATCAGACACACCCATGTAGGATCTGTTGTCTTTTTCGTTCAAGGGAGTTTCTCGCAAGGCCTTCGGCGGCTCGGGGAACCGCCTGGGAGACACGGAGGCCACCGCCACGGAGCTGGGCGAGGCCTCCTGGGGGGGGAGAAAACGCGCCGCGAAACTCCGACCTGGCAGAGTTTGGATGACTTGGGATGTTTGGCCCGATCATGTCGCGGCAATGGAGAAAAGCTTCTTGTGAGGGTGAGGCACCGGGAAACATGCCTTCTCACTTTAAACGGGGTGGGCTTGTTGGCACTGAGGGGCGCTTTGCTGACAGCCGCTCAGGCACGGAGGCAGCCAGAGGCGCGTGGGTTGCCGTGCGCGGAAAGATGCTGTGGTAGGTGGTTCGGCGCTGAGACAATGCATGCTGCACAAGTCGTATCTATGAATGCAGCCGCTATCCGTCACACGGGGGCTGACCCTTAGCAGGGAGCTCGATTGGTCCCATTTCTCAACCAGTGCACTCCCGCACTCATTCTGCTTTGTCCTCAAGACTTTCTCAGGGGCACCCCTGCCTTCCAGGAGAAAGCTTCGACAGACGAAGCAGGTCTTGGCAACACACACACACACACATCACAAAGCAACATATCACATAACATCACATCACATCACATCACATCACATCACATCACATCACATCACATCACATCACATCACATCACATCACATCACATCACATCACATCACATCACATCACATCACATCACATCACATCACATCACATCGCACACACACACACACACACACACACACACACACACACACACACACACACACACACACACACACACACACACACACACACACACACACACACACACACACACACACACACACACACAAGAACACACACAAGAACACACACACACAAAAACACACACACACAAACAAAAACACACACACACACAAACACACACACACAGACACACACACACA
>CAUJNA010000655.1:125413-176939 GCA_963377175.1 Effrenium voratum | reverse complement strand
TATATGGCCCTTTATAGCACATATAGTACAGATTTCGCGCGTACAGAGTATATAGCACATATAGTACATATAGCAAGGAGCTGGGGGAGAGTGGGGTTCAGCGGCTTGGCGTGTAAGATATAGCACATATAGCACATATAGCAAGGACGCGGGGGAGAGTGGGTTCAGCGGCTTGGCGCGGCTTCAATGCCGGGCAGGCGCGGCCGGAGTGCCAAGAACATGTTCATCCGACATGTAATCCGACATGTTGAAATTCAGCGCGTATAGCGGCTTGGCGCGGCAGAAATGTGAACACGAGTGGCAATTGTGTTGGCACTTGTGTTGAAGAAATTAAGCGTATAGCAAGAAATCCTGGGGGAATTTCAATGCAGGGTTTCTGCAGGGAATCCCTGCATTCCCTGTATCCCTCTCTTTAGAAGACTTTTCAGCAGTTCTCAGGCGAACCTCTCTCTTTAGAGGAGGTTTTCCAAATGGCTTATATTCTACCTGAGAGGCTTCTGACACTCGTCCGTCCAGCATTTGACCTCGTCCTGCGAAGGATTCGAAGTCTAAAACGCTGCGTGCAGGCGTGTGGCTGCAAAATAGAGACCCCTGATATGCGCTGCAATTTGGCTCCAGGTTGCATTTCAAGCGATGTCAAGCTTTGCCAAAGGAAACCCCTTTTCCCTTTTTTTCGGGGACCCCTTTTTTTTGGACCCCTTTTTTTCTTTTTTTTTTGTTTTTCTTAGCCCTGCCCCTGCAAAGGTTGGCTCGCTTGAAATGCAACCTGGAGCCAAATTGCAAGCATATCTAGGGGTCTCTATTTTGCAGCCACACGCCTGCACGCAGCGTTTTAGACTTCGAATCCTTCGCAGGACGAGGTCAAATGCTGGACGGACGAGTGCTAGAAGCCTCTCAGGTAGAATATAAGCCATTTGGAAAACCTCCTCTAAAGAGAGAGGTGCAGCAGTCACCACAGGCCGGCCCTGCCTGAACAACCTGCTTACTGTGGCCATGGCTGATAGTTTGAGCAGGCAAGGTTCCAATAGTTGAACAACACTCGCCGCAGGGCAAGAGTGTTCCGCGCTGCATTCATCCGGCCTCCGTGGCCGGGCTGTGTTGAACATAACGGTAGCTGGTGGGAAGTTGGGCGAAGACGAGTTGGGCCTGACCAGCCGGGAGCCGGGCAAGATCCCAGGCAACTTATCGGCGTCAAGAGTCGCAAATGCGATGGTCTTTGATGTGCAATCACACCTTGGAAAGAAAACGACTTTTCGGAGTTGGCCGCGTTTTGAGCGCTTTTTGCACCAAAATGGAGCCAGACAGCGGTGACAAAGGCTGTGACAAGTTTGGCGGGCTGCGTGTCACAAGCCGTTTTTCGACCCAAAAGCGAGCGGTGACAAAGCGGAGGCGAACAGTGACAAGCTAGCTCTGGGCAGAAAGCGGAAGCCAGAGCACAGCGAGCGTCTGGAGCCCGATACCGAAAACGAGCGAATTTGGAGGCTCAGGCGTCTGACACGAAAAAACGAACTTTTTGGAGTTGGCCGTTATGTAGTTTTGCAGGGTTTTTGGACCAAAAACCCAAATAATCAAGCTTGTTCTGGTTGCACTTGCGGCCCTTCAGCAGGTCATGCACGGCCATGGTGCGGCCGGGCTGGGGAGAAGGAGCTGAGCGAGCTTGGGAAATACTGCACGTCGTGCCGTCTTCCTTCCGTTGAGTTGGTTCAAGACGTCAGGGCAGCATGACGTGCCCGCTCCGCCTGCTATGCCACGCAACATGGCTCCTTGATGGTGCGGATGGTGCGCTCTGCGAAGTGGTACACGTTGGCCGGCATTCCCAGGGCGGAACACCTTCTTCATGCCCGCCGCGGTGGTGGTCGCAAGACGCTCCTTCAGGCCTCCGCGGCCACTTTTTTGGTCAGCGCATCGATGGCCGCCAGCAAGGGCCTTCATGTCGGCCAGGTCCACCTGCAGCTGGTTCATGGCTTTCTGCGGCTGGTCCTGGTTCACCCGGAGGCCGTCCAGAAACGCCTTCACTTCCTCTCGAGATGCTGGGTCGCGCGCCTGAGCCTGCTGCAGCGTCTGCGCTATGCTGCCGAAGCTGGTGCGGGGATCCTCGTAGACGGGCTTGATGGTTCGTCTGCGGGCGTCAGCCGTTTCTTGTGGAATCTTCGGCCCGCGCTGGGCCTGAGCACGCTGGTGAGGTGCGAGTAGTCGAGCGTGATCATCTCGGTGCCGTCGCTCCACCGGGCGGTCCCCGTCAGGTTCTTCCACTTCGCTCCTGAGAAGTCGTTCGAGGCGAAGCCCAGCCTCAGGTCGCCGTTCAATTCGGGGCGCTTGTACTGCTTGGCCTCGACAGTGTCGAAGAGCTGCTGCAGCTCTGCCACGTCGGCCTCGACCATCTCCGTCTTCACCCTGCTGTCCGACAAGTTGGTGAAGCTCGTGTTGCAGACCACGTTACCCGTGTTGCCGGCGATCACCAGGCAGCCGGGGTTCCTCTGGTTCGTGGTCAGGGACAGCTGCGTCGAGAGGCTCTTCGTCTGCGCCAGCGCCTCTGGTGCGCCCCGCCGTAAGACCCGCGCGCTCTGGTTGCCGAGCAGCCGCAGCTCCGGGCCGCTGTTGGAGGCCGCGCTGTTGTTGGAAATCTGCAGCTTGCTCCAGCCCGCCCAGTTCTTCGTCAAGAAGAGATCGTCCGAGAAGTCGGAGGTGTTGGTCACGGTGAGCGTGTTGGACGCGAAGAGCTGCGGCGCGGAGACCGTGCCCGAGCTCGTCACGTCGCCGCACACCACGCTGCCCGTCGACACTCCGCCGCTCGTGGCCGTGAAGGTGCAGTCCAGGCTCTCGCAGTCCAGCGGGCCCGCGGACGCCGCCCCGGTGATCGTCAGCGTGGCGCCCGTGACCGCTCCGGTGGCTAAGCTTGCCGCAGTCGCTGCGCCGGAGGCCGTCAGGGTGCCCGTGGACACGTCGCCGACCGTGGTGAAGTTCCCGGCGTTGGCCGTGTTGTTGATGGTGAGAGTGCTGCCGGTGATTCCCACGCTGGCCGCCCCCGTGATGCTCAGCGAGCTGCCCGACACGGCGCCGGTGGCCGACAGTGTGGCTCCGGACACGGCGCCGGTGGCTGTGAGCGCTGCGCAGGAAATGGCGCCCGAGGCGTCCACGCCCGTCGTGAACACGTCAGTGCAGTTCACGTCGTTGCGCAGCAGCTGGTCGCAGCCCACGTTTCCCTGCGCGGTGAGCCCGTCCAGAGTGGCCGAGCCCGTGAGGGCCAGCGAGCAGGTCCGTCACGGAGACCGACTCTCCCTCGAAGGCTGTGGCCCTGATCTGCAGGCTGTACAGGTCCAGCGTGCCCGCCGACTGCTGCACCAGCCCGGAGATCGACCCGCCGAAGGCGCCAAAGTGCAGCTTTGCGACTCCGCCGCCGAGAAGTCCAGGCGCGTGCCCAGCCGGTACCGGCAGCCGAAGGAGTCTCCCCGGCGTCAGGTAGGTGCGCACGATGTTCCAGGCGAAGGCGCTCAGGGTCATGGCGTAGCCCTCCAGCCCAGTGGTGGTGAGCGTGGGCTCCAGCAGCTTGCCCACCAGCGTGACTGCCTCGACCTGTCCAGGGTTGCGTCCAGGATCTGGAGGCCGTAGACGTGCACCGTCTGGTTGGGCAGGCCCTGGAAGTGTGCCCCGGCTTTGCAGCCGCTGCTGGGACGAACCGTCCAGTTTGACAGGGAGACGTCCGTGAAGCCCAGGATCTGCTCGCCGATGGCAGCCACCACCTCGTCGGCCCCTCCGTCGTCCGGAAAGCGCACGGCTATTTGCAGAGCCAAGGCTGCCTCCGCGACTCCGAGCTTGCCGGCTAGGAGATCGTCCACCTGCGCGATGGTGTAGTAGCTGAGCAGGGCGGCTGCGATGCTCGAGGCCGTCGCCGTGTCCTGGTCGGCGGCCGAGCGGTACGCCGCCAGCGCCGAGGTGATGTGGTTGGTCGTGAAGACGTCCTGGTCCGGGCCCGTCCGGTAGGCCAGCAGCGCGCCCGTCATGGCTGCCTGCGTTTGTGTGTCCTGCGCGCTTGCCGTGCGGTAGTCGGCCAACAGGGCGTCCACTTGCGCCTAGGTGTAGTAGGCCAGCGCAGCCGAGATGGCGCTGGTCGTCTCCGCGTCCTGCGCCGTTCCTGTTCGGTAGTCGACCAGCAGCGCGTCCACTTGCGCAGCGTGTCGTCGCCGTTGGCCAGCGCAGCCGAGAGAGGAGCCTCCAGATGCAGGTTGCGAACGACGCTGCCTCCGCGAACGAGCTCCCAAGTCGCGAAGGCCGGCGCGTTAACAACTCCGCCGCTGCCGGAAAGCTGCAGGGCGGCGAGCTCCGCGAGGATTGCGTCGAGGGCGCTCTGTCTCGCTGGCTGAGAGACCGGTGACATCGGAAAAACGTTCAGCAGGATGGAGAATGTGGCTGTTTTGCAGGGTTTTTCGGCCAAAAAACACAAATAATTAGGTCCCTATAAGACTATGTTCCTTACTACTCCTTGCCATCGGCCTTCGCACCCTCATACCGCGCTAGGCCCGTTTACACATTGCCAAAGCGCAAGGTGTATCACCACAGGGATTTGCCTTGACTTTGCAGCCGTGTGCCAACTGTTCTAGCCTTTGGTGAGTGCCGTACCGGCCTGGGGGAAAGTCTACTCTTTCACTGCCTTCGTGAGTTTTTTGCACCTTGCTACGCAACATTGTCAGTTGCGTCCAGCGTGACTAGCCTTACTGCAGCCGTGTGTTTCTTTTACAGGCGACGGTCACCAGGCCATCATACACTTTGCAGCCACCTTAGCAGGTTTGACTGGCACCTTCCAGCCGTGCCATGTGCTCTACTTGCGCTGCACTTGCCTTGACAGCATTATCACTATGAGAGTTAAAAACAATCTGCCTTCCGCTGTTGTCAGGCGCCGTCCAAGTGTTGGCGGCGACCTCAGCGTACGTTCTGGAGCCGCGTTCTTGAACCGCATCCCCCGCAGGGGTTGCTGCCTCGACACAGCGTGTCAGGCGCTGGCCCCCGCGTCACTGCAGTCCCGGCCTTGGTCAGGGAACATGCTTAGCATCTCCCCGCCGGGATTTGCCTCCCCTGACACCGCGTGTCAGGTTGCCCTGCTAACGTCAGGAGGAAGGCCTTGCACCACCGCGTGCTTGCCTTGAGGCCCAGAGAGAACGCTCTCAGTGCCTCGACCTGACACCGCGTGTCAGGTCGCTTGCGCCGCGTGCGCGCCTTGAGGCTCAGTGAGAATCTTCTCCACAGCCTTTCCCTGATGCCGCGCGTCAGGTTGCCTTGCTCCGCCAAGAAGAAGGCCTTGCACCGCGTGCGGCCTTTGAAGCTTTGTGGGATCAACCCGCAGTTGCTTCTCCCTGACACCTCGGGTCAGGTTGCCTTGGTCCGCCAAGAAGAAGGACATGCGCAGCGTGCACGCCTTGAGGCTCAGGAGAACATTCTCCATAGCCTTTCCCTGATACCGCGTGTCAGGTTGCCTTGGTCCGCCAGGAAGAAGGCCTTGCGCCGCGTGCTTGCCTTAATCCCCTGCAAAAGGGGGCCACTTTACATTTCCATGTTTCGTCAATCCTGGCCGCGCTAGGACCCGGGGTATTTACACCCCGGTTATTCGTGTCAGCCCGCCTTGTTGCCATCCGTCTTGTGCATTTTTTCAACCTTTTCGCATTGTGCAAATAGCTCGGTAACCTTGTAAACAGAGCCCTTGACCCCCTGCACACGCGACCTCGCAGGCACAAGCGCTCAAAGCCTGTAAGCGTGCTTCACTTAGAAATATTGCCCTGCTCTGTGTTGCGCCAGCAATGGATTAGCCTGCTTGTCCCGTGGATTGGAAACTTTTTTGAAAGGCCACGCAATCTTGCCTTGCTGAACCGCCTTCGCATCTATGTCGACTACATTCTCATGCGGACAGGCCTTCATACAGGTTTGTTGCACTTCAGCCTTCTTTTGTCACTGTGTGCATTTACCACTGCCTTCGCAAATGTGAGCCATGATTTCCGACAGGAAGCTTTGGAGGCCTTTGCAATCCGACCCTCTCTGCTCCACGTGGAACGCGCCCAAGGACGCTTCGCGGCCAGAGGCCTTATGGCCACCGTCACCGACCCAGCCTTTCGCAATTCTGCTTTACACCAGCAGTTCCATGAACAGGCCGAGACAGTTTTGGTCCAGCTCACCAGCGCTTTCCCTGAGCCTTGCATTTCGAGCCTTTTGCACTCTGTGCTCGCCGCCTTTGAGGACCTCGAGGTTTTGCTCAGCCGTTTCAGTCCGGCGCTTTCACCTGAGGCCACCCGACCTGACCCAAACGAGTCAGTGGACCTTATCTCTCCATACTCGTAGCTTTACAAAAGGACGAGTGCCTGCTTCTGCAACTCATGTTTCACCGGCATTGAATCCAACTCAGGTTCTCCGTGCCGCGCCAGGTCCTTGGCCTGCCCGCACCACACACGAACTGCTTCGCATCTTTGCATTCACAGTGCCCGATACGAGGCCAGCCCTTCTGCCTGGCCTGAGCCATCAAGTGACCTGTTGTTTGCCTCACATTGGCAGCAGTTTCGGCCATGACTCTGCTATATTTGTGACCAACAGCTTTGTGTTCAAGAAAATCACGCATTCTCTTTCTTCATTTGCCTTGCAATGCCTGAGCCAGACCTCGCCGCCTTCGCAGCCTTTATGGCAAATTTCCAGCAGATGACAGCCGAGAATCAGCTGAAGGCATCGCTTCCTTGGCTTTTGGGTTCTGGGTTTTTGGTGATTTGAGGCTAGGAGCAGTGCGCGGGACCTTTAACAGGTAAAGACTTGTGCGACTCCCTCCAGTTCATCAGGTGGCTCGAAAGAAAATGCCTTAAACCATGTGTACAGTTTCGGATGGCCACAGGGCCGATGAAAGTTTGACGTAATTGAGGGATGCGTTGCGCTTTTGAAGGCATGGTTTGTAAAGCTTAGCGTCTTAGTTGTTGACCGTGCAGCCGGGAGCTAGCACTGAGATGTTTGTGCAGGGTTGTGAGAATCCCCTTTTGTTTCACATCAGGGAAGTCCAAGGCGGTGTGACAAAATCAGGATTGAGCCTAGGCCCCAGCATGATCTGGCACAGGCTCCCATAAGCACGTTAAAAAGATAATTAAAAAAATCACAAACAAACTCGGATGCATGACGCCATGCAATCGGCTTGATCTGGCAGGCGTGAAAGAGCTCAAAACATTAGCATCATTGGCATGAGACAGACGCAAAAATAAACAGAAACGTGTTCTGTCAGGGCCTTTGCTTCTGCATTTGGCTCAATGATTGATTTTGTTTCGACAGTTATTGCCCAGAGCATGGTACTCAGTAACAAAAAGGTTTTGCGAAAACAATGCAGGACAAACAACCAAACTTTGAGCGTTTTGCCCGAGGGCTTGGCATGTGTAATTGCAGGGTTGGTTTTGTGATCGAACCCAGTTTTCAGGTTTTTAACCGGCGGCTGAATACGTTGGTCACATTTTTCTTTGGAAAGCATGAAAAAGTGGCCAAACTGGGTAAAAAAGGGCAGTACTTTCATTTGCGCAAATGTGCCAAACAAATTTTCCATCGTACCTTGCCAACATGGTGGAAGGCTGGAATGTTTGACTCACCAAGCTGCAGGACACGACTTCAACCAACTATTTGTCGCTCATTATCGAGTCGCACTTGAAAACGTAGATGGCAAACAACAATCAGAACAGTTATTGTATTTTTGTCACTTGCTTCCTTCCATATGCTGAGGCGTCAAATGTGGCGCTATGTACATGCATCAGTACAAGTCATCTTCGTGGCGTGCAACACTCACGAATCAGATCGTTTGCCCTTGCACAGCTAGGATTCTTCGTTTGGTTATGCCTTGCCCGCTGGGGATTAAAGCGCTCATTTGATTGCAATTTTCATGTAGGCTTTCTGCGCAAAGCACCCCCAAAACGGGCTCGAGCCAGATTTGGCCGGCCCCAATTGACTTAAGACTTAAGCAGCAACCAGTTTCAGTGCGCATATGCGCCTAAACTTTGCTCTTTCACCACATGCAAACAACACCAGCATGCTGTTGTAATATTACCTTGATGCTACCAATCAAGATTTGGATGCAAACTCTTATCCGTCACGCACCTTTGCAAGTTTAGCAGTCTGCAGCCACCAGGGCTCCGGGGGTGCTGACCAACAGGGCTGGTCTAGGACCTGGCCGATCGCGCCCCCGAGTGCCATTGCTGGCAACAATGCCATCAGGCGTCTCATGACATATGCATACCACGCAAGTAGTCTGTGGGGTATCATCCATTTCCATGCTGTAGCACTGGTGTGCCAGTTGCTGGCTTGGCCGCGGCGGTGGCGGTTTTGGCGGCAAACCCATCCACGGTGCGAGCAGGAATGTGCACAGCACATGTTGTTTTGCGGTGCATTCTGCAATTCTGTGAAATTATCGTTTCATTGGGACCTGAGGGAAGGACACCCATACGTACAAGAAAGGCGAGGACGTGGTGGTTTGGACAGACAAAGTTGGTCCTTACAACAACCCGCAGGACGCAGTTTGACACGTTGGAGCCAGTTTGCTAAACGTGTGCTGGTCCGCCGATGCATATGCTTGAGTACTCACAGCAGTCTCGAATTTGGCATGTGTTAAACATTGTTTACTCTTGCCATCCTGCTTTGCAGGAGACGTACGAATACAGCACGCTCGGTTTGTGCGAGTTGGAAGGTTGGATTCTCAGTCATGGATATTTCAGCGGTTGCAGAATGATTGTGAAGCACTTGTGCGGCTGGGAAGACACCGGGACAGACATGGTAACAACCTCTGCCTTTGTCAAAGAGTTAGATCTCAGCTGAAAAGACTGAGGTGAGGACATTGCCGTAGAGCAGGGCGAGTCGGCCTCTCAACAATGACTTGATGGCATAGCGCAGGCGCTTTCAGAAACACGCAGTTTTTTGTGTGCGAAGGCTGTCAATTGGTGAGACTCTCGAAGGACACGCATTTTTCTCCTCACCCAGGCGATAGTTGCTCTGCAAGCATACATCAGTGGCACCCCCTGCCAGGTTGGACATCCACTTTGGGCAGAGCAAGCCCCCAACCCCGCTATGCAGCATGGTGTTGAGTGACGAGAAAGCGAAGGCATTTGCAGGGTTGCGTGTTGACACGTATAGTCCAGGCACTTGAAGACAGTTGCCGGAGCTACATTAAGAACTTGGTTTTGTGTATACCGGCTGCACATGATCTGGTGTCAAAAGCGGGACCAAAAGCAAGAGCCCGTAGTGGCAATTGCACTCCCATATCCCGCTTCACAAGGAGAATACTCTTGGTTGAGCGGTGTGGGGGCTTAGGTGGTTTTAGGCATGGTTTATCCGGGTGGATTTCGGGTGGATTTCCGGTGAGTGTAGGGTAAGTTTAGGCTGGGTTTAGGGTAGGTCTAGAGTGCTTGCTGCCTTGCTTGCTTGCGCGTGCGTGCTTGGTTGCTTGTTTGCCGGGTGGCAGTGGAACGAGACAATCCAGCGGGATAACCATTTCACAAACTAACAATCATAAAGAATCACTTAAGACTATAAGAGGTGAACAAGTGCGGAACCCTGTTTAGCGCTGCCTGGAAGCTTTTGCTCACTATTTGGACGCTGTTGTCGTTCAGCGCTATTTGGACGCTATTTGTCTATTGCAACGCTATTTAGCGCTATTTGAACACGCTATTTGGGCCGGTGGGGTGGGGAGTGTGGAGTGGAGTGCAACGGAGCGGGGCGGGGTGGGGTGGGAGTGGGAGTGGGAGAGTGGGAGAGGAAGTGCAGTGGAATGGGGCTGGTGGGAGTGTTTTAAGGGTGCCAAGCAGTAACCAAGGCTTGTGTTGACAGTTTTTCTGGGGCGCAATTTAAATACTAATTTGCGTGCACATCGGCTGATTCAACGGTGGCTTATTTAAGCACTAGTTAAGCGCTATTTAGGTACCCACTTTGTGCAAACATCTCGCTCGTTCTTGGGGACTGTGTTTGGGGCGGGGGTGTTTGGGGGGAGGTGCCAGGGGGGGTATGAAGGTTCCAAGCGTGCTTTGCATTGCTGGTCTGCTTCAGTTCTGAAGTTGCTTGCTGCTGCATGCACACCTATGCTTGATGCTGTGGCGTGGTCCCACACAAATGAACTTCTCGGAGAAGCAAGTTAACTGCCCAGCTTGTTAGCGGGAAACTGTCCCAAGCTCGTTGTTGCTACGCTATGAGTTTTATTGCATATTTTGAACGTTGTGAATTGCTGACTAGGAGAGTTGTGCCTTTGACATAAACTCAAGCTGTTGCGGGTGAATAACAAATCCTTGCTTGTCTCAAACACGACCCTCATCAATCAATTGCCCACCGCGTGCTTTTCTTTCAGATTCGGCATGTTTGTGTGAGGCGCTTGATGCTGTGATCAACGACAACTATTGGCGTGTTTCTCAGATACGACTGATTCCATGAAAGCTGGGGGTGTCATACGACACGGGTGTGGTCGTGAAGGTACCAGCTCTACATAGACGACTTGCCCATTTGGGCGTTTGTTGGGGAGCACTCCAAGTTTGCCCTTGATGTTAGCGTGGGACTTGGAGAGCACACCCCTCACGTAGACACTTCGGATTTGAGATCTTACGTGAGACCGCAACCTAGGCCGGTTCTCAATGATGTACCGGGACAACAACAAATCATTGCAGTTGCCAACGGGATCAGCTCCTCCGGTTCCCAAACACTTGAAGGCCGGTCAGTTTCAAGAGTGCACTGGTGCCGAATTACAAGCCTCTTAAGCTCGAATTTGCCGGTCAGGGCAAGCCGCTTCCTCGCATTTACACTCATCGGCACTTCACTCTCTTCTACAACAATGACCAGATTATTGAGGCCGACATGCTTGCAACGCACTACTTGCAAACTACCGTCAGAGTTGAATCTTGCTTTTGTTTTGTGTAGGTTGACATGGAGCCATCCAGCCCATGGCCCGTCTACCCTGGTGCTCCGCTGAACTTCTCTTACACTGTTCTTTGGTTTCAGACCAACAAGGAGTTCAAGGTGGGTAGTGTGCTGATTGCAAAGAACACGCCATGCGCTGGTCAAAGTCGGCATTTGTTCCTCAGGACAGAACGAATCGATACCTGGACCCAAAGTTCTTTGAGCACAAGGTCGAAGAACCGTTGATTTTTGCCGTTCACTCGTTAGCCAGTGATGCAGATGCTGCACGCACAATGATTCCTGTGCTGAATGAGTAAGTGCAGCAAGTGAGCGCTTTTGAAATTTGCAAGCTGTGCAATTCCTGGAAGGTCCACTGGTTTTCGATTGTGAACTCCTTCATGCTGTGCCTATTTCTGTGCGCTGTTGTTGCCATCATCCTGATGAAAACGCTGAAGTGCAACCCCGAGAATCTGCTTTGAATGATCATGCACTCATGCAGTGGACTGAAGGAAGTATCACATGTCCATGCTTCTCTATTGATCCTGGTTGCCCTCGTTGAGGCGGGACTTTACTCGATATTCTGCCAGTGAAGCTGAAGAATTGGAAAACTTGGACGGCGTTGGCCTGGCACTTACCTTCTGGATAGATCGCATTCACTCGTTTGACGCTTGTTTGTTTTTGATACGAGTTGGTGCAGATGTTGCATGCCATTTGATAAGGCTTGGGACAAAGAGCTCTCTTTGTTCGACTTCGCACAACTTTGCAAGTCACAAGTTACCTGTGACCAAGGTGATGAGAGTGGCTGGAAGCAAGTCAACGGTGATGTATTCCGGAAGCCAGACCATTTGGCAATCTTCACTGTGGTGTATGCCTCGGGCTGCCATTTGGCATGCACCGTCTTCATTGTGCTCATCTTTGCCATATGCAATTCGTGCCCGGAAGTGAATTTCATGTTGGAGAGATAATTCTTGGCAGAATGCACAGCCCGCAGGTACTATGCATCACGTGGAGCAACAGCTGGTTCATTTGTCATAGCATATCTTTGCACGGTTATCGCAGCTTCCTTGGTCCCGCTGTGTGCACATGTCAGACACTGGCATCAGGATCATCTGATTTTTTGTGAGGTTGGTGGCTACGAGGGCGGTAGAATATTCAGAATGTTTGGTGGCCAGCAGTGGAAGAGGACGAGTCGAAATCTTGCAATGTGTAGATTGTAGATGTGGAAGCTGTCTTTTTGGAGGACAATGGTTTACCAGTGTCTATTTATGCCCGGACTTGTCCGCTTCCTACAGGGATCATGTGTCGGATGTTCGTTCTGCGGCAGATGTGCTGAATTGGAAGGTGTTTCTTAGCTTCATTGTCATCAATACCACTGCTATCTTCTACAGAGCGACCATGACAGCAACATGGTGGCAAGGAGGGTTCAAGACAGAGAGAGTGCCGACACAAACTTGATTCCCCATGCTGACGGAAAGGGAGGGGGTACTCCAGGTGCCGTTCAAGACAATTTTCATCATTCTGATTTTGTTTCTTGCCGTGTGTGTGCCGCTGCACACAGTGCCCAACTCAGAGGGCTCGGAGTGATTGACAGTGCAACGCAAACTGATAGATCAAGCTAGATTTGCCCCACTGTGGGGTCCACCAAGGTTGGGACATTGCTTGGGCGAAGAGCAGCTTCCGAGCGTTCTTTCCCCTGCCGTGTTCACCACTTGAAGAGGTGCTTCGACAGTTGCGCCGCTTTTCGCTTTGCATGTTTTTCATGCTCCTCGTGGAAGCCAAGTTTGATGACTTCAGTTTCAAAATGCCCAGAGAACAAGTACGGATCGCCTTGTTAAGCCGGCAAGTCAACAGGTAGACTGTAGCCTGAAATCAACATATGTGTGGAGTGTGCGAGAGCTTGGCTTGCGCTCTGCAGGCCCATTCCAACAAAGCATTGGGCATTCACACCCATCATGACGATGGTTGCAGGCGTGAGCAATATGCAACTTGCTATTTCTACTCTCTGTCTCTCTCTCATTGTCAAACAAGCGTATGCCAGCCAGGAATTGTGCCCTTTGGGTGCCTCTTCATCGAGATGTACTTCATTCTGTCGGCAGTTTGGAGCCACAACAAGATCTACTATGTCTATGGCTTCATGTTTGCCATCCTGGTGTTGCTTTGCTTGGTAATTGTGTGTGTAAGCATCACTTGCACCTACATCCTTCTCAACGCAGAAGATTACAGGTGGCAGTGGCAATCGTACCTTAGTTGTGCAGCTACATCGCTTTATGTTTTTGCGTACACCATTCATTACTTCTACAATTCCACACAGATGCCGCGAGCTCAGAAGTATGTCTCATATGTCTCATTGTGCAGGCTTTTTGTTGTGGCAAAAAGTCAGTTTTCAGCTTGTCGACCTTAGGTCTGGTTTTCTGCAGACGGTATACTACTTTGGCACATCGCTGAATTTCTGCATTGGCCTAGCTCTATTTTGTGGCTCATTGGGCTTTATTGGCGCCTCAAAGTTTGTCTTCCTCATATACAGCAACATCAAGGCGGAGTGAATTAGCAGGCCAGTAAATCGTGGCTCTGCATGCTGGGCTTGAACAAGGAGTGGCATCCCGCGCAAGGTATGGTTCAAAACAATCTGGTTGCTTGCTGGCTGTTGCATTCCAGTCAGGAATTCTGCCCGTGTGCTTGAGTCTCCTTGAACATGTCGCTTGTTGCAGAAGACGCCAGCCTGAGTAAGACTCTGGGCGGGGTGTTTCTGGCAAACCAGGCCATGGCTTGATTCAACCCTTGTCTCCATATCTAATTCCATCCCTTTCTGTGCTTCTTGCTGCTGTATAATTATAAATGCTGCGTGCGGCTTGCTGCGGCCGGCTTAAAGGAACCAGAAGAGCAATGTGAGCTTGAGCAAATGATGCCGGGGCTGAGCAGTCTGCCGGGCTTTAGCCCGCAGGGCGGAGGTGGACTGAGGGGCTTGGGTCTGGAGGATGGGGCTGGATGGGGCTGATGGAAAATCACGCTTGGAAGCTGCGTTCTCGCCAATCTCAGTTGTGTAGGAGCTGGGGGAGGATCCAGGGCCGGGGCTTGAAGGCTTGTCTGCGCGTGGGAAGGCTGCAGGAAACGTAGATTTGAGTCATGTGACACCGGTGTGGGGCGTTGATGAGAAAGCCTCGGATTCGTTTTCAGTGAGTTAGCTTTATCACGACTGGTGGCTCAAGAGGACATCAGGTGTGAGAAAGGACCCGAGAGCAGCAGGCCAGCACTCGGCTGCCAGGGAGCAAACCATACCTATTAGCTCAAAACTAGCCACCACCACTACCACCAATACCACCACTACCACCACTACCACCACTAGCACCACTAGCACCACTACCACCACTACCACCACTACCACCACTACCACCACTACCACCACTACCACCACTACCACCACTACCACCACTACCACCACTACCACCACTACCATCAATGCCACCACTACCACCACTCCACACCATCTCCACATATTTTTCATTCATTGCCACCATTCACATCTCGCAAAAGCCCTTCACGTACCGGACTCAACAGTTCGTGTTGCTTGGTCGAGGAATGGAGGCGCGGAATTTGCAGCATTCAACTGCAAGCTTCTTGGAGCAATGTTCAAGAGGCAGAGATGGAAGAAATTCCTCCGCATCTTGAATGTGCCATTTGTATGAAGGCTGGCGGTTTCTTGTTTGTTTGTTTGTTTGCTTGCTTGCTTGTTTGTTTGTTTGTTTGTTTGCTGGGATGCAAATCAGAATGCATCGCAAGTTTTCGCATATCAACGTTTACTGACGGCATGTAACATGGCCTGCCTTGCTGCAGTTACTGCTGGAACCCGTGTCCGTACCTTGTGGCCACACGTTCTGTGCTGCTCACAGCTTTCGTTGCACTGTGTTCCTCGCTGTTGTTTCACCGTGCGTCTCGAATCAATTTCAGGTCAGAGCTGCCTGGACCAGGCACTGGGCTACAGGATGGGCTGAAACAGTCTGACATTGCCAACAGGATGACATTGACCAACGCTGAAGGAATCTATGCGCTGTTTGCCGCGCTCCAGTTCCTCCAGGGCAAGCTGTGAACGTGATCATTCGCAACTGCCTCAGCCTTCCAGGGAAGGAATGCAGCAGTATTGGACTCAGGAAGTGTTATTGTGGATCAGTGCCTTGGCAGTGTATCAGTGAGCGAATGTGTGGTTGACAGGGCTAAAACGATGCATGTGAGATGTGCAGAACACGCAAAATGCCAAGCTTATTATAGGTACCCACGTGCGCTTGCCAGCAGACAAGCAGAGCAGCAGGAGGAAACGGGCTGAGACATGACTTGTTGATCAAGAAGGTATGATCAGACTGAGTGCATCAAAGTTGAGAACTTGTTTGTTTTAATCCAGGAGGTGCGTATGGCAGAGCGGACATCTGAAGAACAAAGGCAGCAGGAGGCACGTGTATGTTGCCGCTCGCTCTTGTTGAATGGGCAGAATGGAATATGTGCAGCTCAACAGCGCTGGTAACAGGTCAGCGGCGAGGCTGAAGCTGCTTCGGGTCGGCAAATCTTGATCATGCCAATCTTCAGGACAGTACTTGTGCACGAAAGGCGTTAGTGTCATGATTGCCTTTTGGTAAACTTTTGGTGAATCATCATTCCTGTTCGAGATTCACCGATCAGCACATGCACAGGCCTTCTTGGTGCAAACCAGCACCCGCAATCATAAAGCCAAACATGAATCACAACGCACACTTTGGAGCTATGCAGCTGTGGGAGCGCAGCAATGCTTGCATGGAGGCGACTTGTCCCCTCAGCAAACGTCATGCACTTGGGCATTTCAACTACTGCCTAGCTGAACTCGAATCTCGCCTCAAAGACGGGCAGTCTGGTAGGCTTCCAGAACCGGCTCTTCTCCGCATGCCATATTGTTCGTGTAGAACGTGCCATTGTGCACCGCAGACATCAAGGCTTGCTGAGAAAGATGAGCCGTGGCATGGCCTCTAGTGACTCGGCGACATCGACAGTTGCGAGCCCCACACAAGTATTGCCGTGCAGCCTTTGGGCTTCTCCCTGTTGCGACGCACGGACAAGTCGTAACTGCACTGCTCACGATAAGACTAGCAAGCTCATCGATCGGTTTACCATTTGGCAACACGGACATGCCTCAACCAAAAAAAATCAAGACCCAGATTCTGGTGGGCCTTGCCGGGTATGTTGCTGGCTGGGCTGCCCCCCCAGCAAGTTGGCCCTCCCCGAAGTTGCTCTCTGCAAATGCGGTCTGTGCAAAGTGTTTTCTCAAATGCAAGGATCAACCTCCATGCTTCTCCAATACGCACATGGTCACGGAGCGCAGCGCTTTGAATCAGTCAAATCTTGCCTATGATGCCTGCGGTGAAGCTTTAGAGAGATACAGATAGGCTTTGCTGCGGACCATGCTTGGAAGTCATAGCATGTTTCCCAGGTTCGCTCAAAAACCAATGTTTCATTGATTCAGTATAGTTTCGTTTGCAAGCCCTATGGATTTTGCAGGAGCGCAGAGCTGCTGCTGCCACAGTGTTGCGTCCAGGCTGCAATATCTACAAATGATGTGGCTGACGCCGTGACACTGAGGTTGGGAAGACGATTTGTCAGTTTCTCAAGAACAATTGGCCAGCTGCCCAGTAGAGCTATGCAGCTAGGCGTGTTTTCAGATTTCCATACGCTTTGGATTGCTGGGCTCCATTGGAGGAGGCTTCATGGTTCCAAGGTTCAATATGCAGTGCAGGGCGGTCGCCGTGTTTGCTGGCTGCAAGCGTGTGAAGACCTAGGCAACTTGCTTGAGCTCGCTGCAATCACAGAAGTTCGCCGACTATGCAGGTGTTTGCATGAATGTGGAGGATTTTCGACCGGCAGAGCGTGCACGTTCAGCCCATGTTTCGAAGCTGCAAGGGCGTTCGTTCATTATGCTTGTACAGCAGACATTCTTTACTTGATGCCAAGGTGCGGCTTCGGGGCAAATTTCGTGTCAACCTGATAGAGCCTCCACATTTGCACCAGGCCTGACCTCAACGGTTTGTGCCAGTGACACCGGGCTCACCTTAGCGCTGGTTCGACTCGCCAATGTGACTGTAGGGCAGCTGTTACTTTTTGGTGGTGTTGCTATCATCCTCTTGTGGCATGAAGGGCGCATTTGTTGAGTCAGACGGACATCTGGTATGATGACTTTCAAAGTGAGTTTTTGTCATGTGCAGCCATTTCCTTGCTCTTGCCTTGAGCAACATGCCATTTGTAGCGAGCGAGTCTATTCACGGAAAAGTAGAGACATCAATATATTGCCTGTATTTGATGAAATCACATTGCAGTGCAGCTTGCAAGAAGCAGCCGGACAAGCGGACACAAGCACACACACCCACAGACACGCGAAACTTGAACCCAATTGGGTTGCACAGTGCCGGACCCAGCCTGTCAATGCGTTGTGCATTTGAGGATGGCTTCGAACTTGGTCGCTTTGAGGCCATTCTCGTCGCGTTGTTGTGCAAGACATTGATTTTGCACAGTCCAACACGATCCTGCAGGCAGTGTTCGACACACCATTACCCTTGGTCGAGCTGACGAGAGCAGGACCGCTCCAAAATCAAGTAGAGCGTTGTTGGTTTTGGGGGGACATGGGGGCCCAAACAGCAACCGGCGCGCCCACCTCTTGTTGCATGCTCAGGATCTGAGGCTGAATCCGAGGAGTGAGTAGTGCTGCATTGCAGAAGAACGCAAGATCCTTGGAAGAGAGCAATATTTGATTGTATTGGTCAGGAGACCGCAGCTTTTGTCGCAGACAAGTGCGTGCAGGAAGCGATGTGCGTGCTTCTCGCACAGGATCATATGCAGCAAAGTAGCTTACGCAAAGTCTTTCAGGGCAGACCGCACACTTTCCAGGCATCTAGCAAAGCATGATTGGAACTGGGGTCATATGCAAGTTCATTCTTTCACCATCTGCCCCTGCAGCTCATCGACCAGAAGCTTGCAATGCTTGGTATTGGCAGCCGGCATGTCCCCGCCTTTGAGATTGCAGCACTGAACATTGACAAATGGCAATGTACATGTTCTTGGCTCGTGACAGATTTTCACTGCGGGGGCTGCAGGCCTTTGTTGAAAGCTGCGGAGAGCCGCCGGCAGCAGCTCGTAGGAGGCGTGCCAGTTCGATCAACTTTCCTCTCAGAGCTGGCATTGCGAGGCCCGGAATTCCAGCAACCTCTCCGGACTTGGAGGTTCATTTGTGCATTGCACGTTGCATTCCCAATGCGTCGAGTCATTAGCAGTCCCCTGCAGCAACTCTCCTTCTGGCTGCTGGGATCCATCATTGTGGATGCAGCGCAGAGGCTGGAAGTCAGACCTGGCAACCTGATCAGAGAGTTGAACTCAGGAAGAGATGGGTGCAGTCTACGGACACCAAAGATCGACTGAGTGGCTGCTTCCATAGACTGGAGGCACCCTTGTCGGATCCTTTGCTCGTGTGAAGCTTATTGGTGTTCAGGCTGCTGGCTCTCGACCCATCCTGAACCTTCCCGGAGCAAACTCCTGGATGCGTTCAGGGTGTCTTGGCACATGGCTTGCCAAGAGGGAGCGCGGGTGACATGTATCACTAGAAGTGCTTTGTGCGCAGTTGAGGTCCTCGTGGAGCAGCATTGTGCCATTCTCAGCTTGTGTGCAACTTTGGATTGATGAGATGGATTTATGATTTGTCTGCCGATGTTGCCTGGCAAGTGCGATTCCGTGCAGTTCTAAAGCCTTGAAAGCTTAGCGTGCGCCTGGCCAAATGACGAAAAATTCAGCTGAGAACTGGACAAGTGGCACTTCCACCTCCTCTTTATCACCCTGACCACACGTCAATACTGTTCCATCATTGCCTCGAGGGTTGGTAAGCAGCACTGACAAGTTGGCGTCAGACCATGAAACTGTTCATTGGCAGTGCACGGTCTGGAACACCAGAGGGCGGACCAGGGAGGAGTCGAAGGGGAAGGGGCTGCGTGCCTGATTCGCTCCTTGTTCCACTCTTTTCGCTCGCTTGGCTTCACACTTCGGTCCGCTTTTCGCGCCAAGTCACGGCGCACCTTGTCACATGTCCCTCGCTTCGTCAGTGCCCCACTTGGCATGGTCAACAAGTACTTTCCTTTATCGCGGAACGGAAATAGCCTCTTAACATGTTCAAGCTGTTGAGCTCCATGCGCGCCTTCGTTCCTGTTTAAAGTAGATAGCCTGCGTGAATCCAACCTGTGGGATTTGGCAGAGTTGTACGCCTCCATTTAGATGCGAGGGTGTGTTTTTTTTGCCATTGGGTCGGCAACCGCACCAATTTGGCATGCTGGCCAACATGCAGACTCAGTTTTGATGCAGCTGATCAGCAAGGGCTTGTGCAACCGCTTAGCTCCTTTTTGTTGGCTTTTAACAAAGGTACTGTGGCCATGCCAATTCGAATCTGCAAACTTGGCAATGTTTTTAGATACTGATTCGGAGTCAATTTGTGTACCCTCGCAGCAAAGCAACGCCAACTTGTGCCAATTCAGCACAGCTTGACTCGCATCCAAATGTCGGCCGAGCAAAGCAATGTATAGCTTAACAAAGTTCCTCACCCCTCCAACTTGATGCGACACTGCCAAGAGCCAAACCGTGAGCATCATCAGCATCATCACCAGCATCACCAGCATTGCCATTATCATCAACATTGCCAGTTGCCAGCATCACCGGCATTGTTAGCATCACCAGGATTGCCAGGATTGATAACATCATGAACAGCATCAGCGTCATCCACATCATGACAGTTTAGCAAATGTTGCATGCAAAGGGCCTGCTGCACATTTTCTGCGTCTAAGGCGCTTCTTGTGGTGATCTTTGCGTTGCTGCTCGCCAAGGACAGCAGGATACGGCTGTGCCACGTGATTGGAATTGCGAGAGGCTTCTGGCTTTTTTGATGGCATCCTCAAGCCAAAGCCCGAAACTGAATTGCGGGCTGTATCTCCGCAAGAAGCGTGATTGGTGATTTGCACGTGCAATGTCTTCACATCTAAGGCACAGCTATTCAACCGCGCGGTTTTGAGTGCAGTGTGACCAAACACGTTGCATTCTGTGAGCTGGCATGCGATTTGTACTTGATGGATGATCATTTGGCTGTGGGTCAAAAATAGGTAGCCAAAATGGAACCCTTGTAAATGGAACCATGGACTAAAACCAGCGGTCCCCTGGTGGTTTAATTTTGACCCATACCCATTTCAAGCCTCACACTATACCTGGTTTGCAGTGTGCACCATTTAGTTTGTCGCCTTCAGCGATTTATCAGGTGTTGTCCATGCTGCATTTCAGGCTCAATAACAGAAGTTGTCAGATCAAGCTGATCAGCAGTTTGGCATGCGATCAGAATCAAACAAATGGAGCTTGTTTGTGGGCAGGCAGGTTGCTTAAGCTGTAGTGGCGATACAAACAGTGCTTTGTTGCATATGCTCTTGATGCAGTCTCTGCAATGGATCGGCAAAGTCCACCGCATCAGGCTGCATCCACAGGGCAGAGTGAAAACTAGACAACAACACAAGGACAGCTTGTAGATAAGTCTATGGTGTCAGATCTGCTATCTATATCAATTCTGGGGTTGGAGAGCGAGACAATCATGTTGCATTGTGGCATACCAGGCAGAGCCCGAAAGCGAATGCAGGCGGGCAGCTTTGTTTCGGGAGTGTTTGTTGAACGCTATTCGCAGGTTTGCCCAGGTGGCCCGCGCTGTTGCGCAGATATGGTCTAGTCCCCAGAGTTCGAGGAGCATGTATTTTTATCGTATGAGTGGTTGAAGAGACATGCAGCAATGCAATGCAACACGCAAAGCCTCTGAGCTTTGCAAGAAGCAAAGAAGCGAGGTTTGGCTACATTTACCCCCTGTGCTTTTTGGCAGCGAGCTTCATGCGGCCAAACACCATCGCCAGAGCCTTTGTGGCTGGGGCAGGATGCTGATGTGACAGCATTTAGCATTTCAACTTGCCAGGTCAGTGGTATCTATGTTTTGATGGCCTTTGTGGCCCTATTTTTGCCTGCCGTGTTTGCCAAGAGATGCGAATGGGAGCACACGGCTGAGCACAATTTCAAGGGTTGCGCTCAGATGGCTTAGCTTATGTGCAGCAGCCTTGAGGGCAACAACACTGACAGGGCATGGCGCTGGAAGCGATTGCACCTGATCGTGTGCTTGAGCTGCGCAAGCATGTTCACTGCGGCCGCGGTGATGCTTATTATTTGCAGGACGGTGTGATGGACATGCAATGTTGACCGCCGAAAGTGCAGTCTCCAAGTTTTCCTCGGGTGCAGCGCTCCCATCCATCTCTCACCAGTAGACAATATGCTGGAGTGATAGAGATGGTGGGAGAAGGTGAGTGATGCCTTTGCCTGTGCTGGGACGGGAAAGGACCATCTCATTCACTCATTCTTTGTCACGAGACAAGCCTCTATTCTCTTCCGTACGTAGCCAAGCCGCTATTATGTAAAGGCTTAAACCATCTCGAACCCATTTCCCTCTATCTATTATTGTGTTTTCTAAAAAATAGGACAAAGAGAAGAGGAGCATGCCATCTCCTGCAGTAGAAACAATATGAATCATGAGAGCGCTCTTCCCCGCTTGTCTCTATCTTTGCCCTTTCCGCACGGCTAGCTCTCACCTTTCCGCACGGCTAGCTCTCATCTTCACTCACGAAGCCGGTAGGGGAAAGGATGCCATCTCTTGCCCATCTTTTCCTACCTCATGAAAATGTCGGGTTCAAGATGGAGAATAATGTAGGTGAAGATGCCGTGGCGGGGCAAGAAAGCGATGAACATGACCATTCCATCTTTTTATCAAGAAATGCAGCGAGAGGAAGGTCAATATGGAATGGGTGCCGCCAGGAATGTGGGAGCGGTTGAAGAAGGAAGAATATGAGAGAGGGTGATGGCCATTAGCTCGCCCAATCTCTCTTACCTTTCCCTTTCACTTACTGCATTTGAAGTCAGTGAAGTCAATGACCGTTATCATGTTGTCATTCCTTTCCAAGCCTCTGTTCTGGTAGACAATATATTGAGGAGGCTTGAGATGGCATGTGATAGTTGTCTACATTCTCGAGATACAATATGAAGAATACAGGGAGAGCTATCTCGTGACCAACTATTATTCCCTTCCTTTGCGTCTCTCAGACGGAATAAGGGAAGGAGAGACGGTTGCTCCCCGCTCACAACCTAGCTCATCACTATTACTCATCGCACTGCATTTAGATCTCCAGTCTGTTTTGTTTTGCTGCTTTGTTCTGCCTTGATTGTATGGCCATCTTTGTTAATCAGCATTGCGTGCTTCATGGCATCTCTTCATGTCCCATGCAGGAATGACGGCCTCAAATCAGAGGCCCTCGCAGCGGGCAGACAGCTATTCTTTGGAATGGCTCACTTCTTAGTTCTATTGCTTGCCTTTGACGTTCATTTCTTTGCAATCCAGATTTCAAGGACGGCTGCAACATAGCCAGCAGCCTGTTTCCGGAGGCTGGCCGTAAAGGCTTTTTCTCTTTGTTACGTGGCCATGCATTTAACATGGTAACAATGTTGTGTGTGCGCGATGTGAGACCGGCGTTGCCGTTTCTTACCCTGACCCTGACGAGACACTGGCAGCTTGCTCTGCTATGCTGGGCGTATCTTTGAGCTGCTGTACAAAGAAGTTACAGGACATCGCCACTCCTGCAAACACGGGCCGACGATCATTGATAAGAATAGCAAGATAGTTCGGCTGTGGACAAAAAGTATAAACACGACTTCGCGTTGCCCGCCTTGGCCAGTATGGTTTTGGCCTGCTTTGAGAATTTGAGGTACTGTGTTTTGGTCTGCCTTGTTTGTTTGAGCGAGGGAGGTGGCGCCATGCGGGATAGGGGCACATGGAGGGCGGCCAAGCGAAGCCTGAGGGCCTGAGGGCCTGAGGGCCTGAGGGCCTGAGGGCCTGAGGGCCTGAGGGCCTGAGGGCCTGGGCTGAGCTACGAGAATTTGGTTTGGGGCTGTTCGAGTTTTTGAGGGGATTGAATTCGAATTACTAGGGGGAATATGAGCGAAGTTGAACCGGCTTTTGGAGGGGATTGTGTTGGTCGCCAGAGGGGAATTTGACCGGTGTCTGGGGGGATTTGCTCGGTTTTAGGGGGCCGGGTTGGCGCCTGTTTGTAGAGGGGATTGGATTCACAGAGGGAATGGGAAGCTTTCTGAGATTGAGCAGGGGTTTTGGCCGCGCGACAAGAGTGGGGGGGTCGGACGGAGGATGGGAATTTGCAAGATCTTGGGGCGAGGCGAATGTAGAGTGCAAGCCGTCGTGTCCATGCCTCTCGTGCTCTCCCTCTCTCCCCCCCGCTCTTTTGCGTTTATGCAGGAAAGGCCGCTTCCAGAAGTTCATTCCAATCCTTTATTGTCCCCAACTCGCTTGGCGGCAGTGGCAGTGAACCAATCTCAGGATGGGTGTGTCAAGCTGCAGCACAGATTGGTTGCCGGCTAAGGGTCTTGTTCTGTTCTGCCAGCCTGCACTTCAATGTGTTTGCTGCGGCAACTTGGCAATAAATTAAATTTGCTTGCATTGCATGCTGCATGACCCACTGGGCAATCTAAGGTGTATCATATCGCAACACTTTGCATTCTGTTTTGCTGGGCATGCGTCAACCCGTACTGCTCGAGGGGCTCAGCACAGGACGGTATCACAAGCCGCTGATGCGAGTGTACCTGTTGTATGATTGGTTGAGGACTGTTTTATGGGCAGACTCGCTTTTCTGCGAGTCACTTTGATGGTGGTTTGTACCGCGCAAGTCGCAGTGGCACCGTCCTCAGCCATAAATGCGATGGGATGTGGCCGGCATGCGGCCGAAAAGCCGAGGCCGCCATTTTCAGCTTTCCCTTCCTTCCTGACATGTCCGAATCAGCGGCAAGGCTTCTGGGCCTGGAGGCAGAGCTGCGTTCTGGTGTGCTGTGAGCAAGCATGAATTCATCGGGAGAGATGTTTTCGGGGACAGGTTGGTCTTCTCATGTACTGGCAGCTGCTGGCCAGCTTCTTTCTCATGCAGCTGCCGCTTTGCAGCATGCTGTGCGCTGCAATTTTTGCAATGGCTGACCGGAATTCAGACCCATTTTGCCTCAACTTGCCGCCCTTGCGCAATGTAGGATCAGCAGCATGATTTTGTGAATGACACTTTGGCAACAAGCACTATACTGTGGGAAACACCACGTTGTTTGTGAGTGTGGCTCTGTCTTACTTGGAAGTGCGGCTCTTGTGTGTGTGTGTGTGTGTGGCTGTGCGCGGCCTATTCTGGTCGCACTCCAGCTTCTATTTCCATTCTCCGTTCTCAACCCTGCACCCTGCCTCGCCTCCATTTCCACTCTGCTTCGGCCATCTCCGCCTGCTCCACCTTTCAGCAGTATCCCTCCACCTTGTAATCTTCACCTCTCCGCCCCACCACTCACCCTCCTCCACCCGCAAGCCTTCAGCTTCAATTCTCTTTGCCTAGTGCTCTCCATTCCTCCTCCAGTGTGCAAGGGTTGCACGGGCTCAGTTGAATGGACCTGCTTGTTCCCCCCCGCCACCCACTTTCCATGCAAAGCCATGCAGGAATTGAAATGATTGAAGCACGCCAATTTGTGCTGCACTCGCAAATAAGAGCCAAATATCAAATATCGTGGCCCTTCTCGCAGAAAAAAACACGTTTTGCAGCTACACGCACTCAAGCAAAAGGGGGACAAAAGAAACAGATCACTGGCAAACTTGAACATTAGCTGTACACTCCTTGCACCTGAGTAGATTTGTTCAGCATATGTGCTGCAAGCGCAAGTGAGAAACCCAGTAGAGTGTACTCCTTTGCAAAACGTGCTTTCGGAACTTGCAAGAGAGAGGGCCTCCCCAAGTGAGTTGGTAACCGATCTATTGCCGCATGATGCAGGCTACTTTGGCCTGCCTTCGTGGGGCAGAGGATTGAAGTGAGAGATGTTCAGGCAAATGCGGATGCATTTGTGATGTGTGGTACGTGAATGCCGTCAGGCCAAGCCGCTGAGCAGACCCCCTCGAGGCATCTCTGAGGACGGCGCAACGGGCTTGTGCCAGCTGCGCATATCATTCTTGCATGCAGGAAATCAGACGCATGGAGCAGGCAAGCCACCACGCTGGTCTAAACAAGTTCCAGGTCTCATTTGAGTGCAAAGTGGTTTGCTGATGCAGCCAGTTCGAGGTATTGTGACCGCGTAGGTGTTTTTTGGCGCATGGCTCTCAGCATTTTTACCTTTGTCGTTGCATGGAGTTCTAGGCGCCATCCCCGCCTTCAGCCAACGCTGTGGAGGCCTGCAGAGGACTGAAACCTTTGCAGTGTTTTTGCCAGCTCAGGCCCAGGGACGTGTACCGCATGCGTTGGGCGCCCAGATGCTGAGGATGCCGAATGTCTTTTCACAGGCTGATGTTCCGTTCAGTTTGAGTCAATGTCAGCAGCCAAGGCGAATACCTGATAGCCCTATGTCTATTCCCGCTGAAGGTATGGGAGTGTGGACCTTGGAATTCAAGCACTTAAAACCAAGTTGCTGCAGCGTTTCACGTTGAATAGAGCCTCACGTGTTGTCAAATGTTGGCGGTTTTGTGGAGAATGATGTGCCTATGCGCACGTACAATATTGTTGAAGCATGATGCGGTTAAGACTTCACCGCACTGGCTAGTCTTAATGTTTGTCTGGCTGTACTTTTGGTGCAACAAGGCTCAGATCGACAAGGAGGTTCAGTCTGCGAGGTGGCAACAATGGCTTGCGAATAAGGCCTGCCATTCAGATGTACCCTTTTTAGATCTTTTTAGCATTGAAGAAGGAGCACAGCCGACATTCTGAAGTGTTGTGAGTTGCTCTTTGCACTGACAGGTTAGCTTCGCATGTGGACGCAGTCCTTTGCCCTTGTTTTCCATGCTGCTCAACTGATGGAGTGCACGGTATTTTTCAGCGTCTACCGTCTAGCCTTGTGCGTGCGTTAAGATTTTTGTGGAAGTGAGGCTCTCTTTGGTTGTGGTTTGGCCGTCGTTAGCAACATTGCCGCTTTTGCTGCTCGGCTTGCAACTCCTGGGCACGACTACAGCAGCCTGCAAGAATCCACACAATGCAACATTTATCGGATGAATGCGAATCGAGGCTGGGTGGGCTCTGCCTAATGCACATTCCAGTGGATTACTTACCGCAAGCGACCCAGAGTGAAATCACGAAGCACAGGCAGGGTAATGTTATTTGCGTCCAACCTTGCCGCAAGAGTTTGCTAGATTTGCAATTGCCCGTACCACGATTGGTGCAAATGCAGATCTGCATCATGCATTTCTTTGTCACCAATAATCTAAATTGAAACTCCAGGCAGTGGTTTTTCCATTCACTCTTTCCGAGACTTCTTTTGCAGCCTCGGGCACAGATTCTTTCGCCCGCGTGCATCTGATGGATCCCACCTCTTCTCGGATAAAGGGCTTCCTCAAAACAACATGTCAGAGCGAGACAAGGAATTTGATCTTCGGGCTTCGTTGCATGAGGTGACACTAGGTGGAATGCTTCCAAAGCGGTAGTTTTTCGTTGACTCCGTCTACATTCCGTAACGCAATGTTTCTTTTCCATGACAGCGTGTCTTTGTGTATCGTGACACGCCATGAAGCAAGGCTGACTGATCCACCCAGGGATTTGATGTTAAGCTATCGCTGCCTATTGAATGTGCTGCAGCTTCAAACTTATTGCGCCATCGGTCTGTTCTTGAGGTCTTGCTTCTTTCATAGCCTTTTGGTGTACGAGATGCTGTGCAGCCTGATTTGGTACTGCGCAGAGCTCAGCTGCTCTTGCATTGATCTCATCCAAAACTTGGGCACCGCGTTGAAGCAACTCTGAGGCTTCAACATTTTCTGCAGTGCGACTGGGGCACCTTTATCCAATGTGCCTCGGGAATTCACCTGGATGGAACGAAGTGGTTTGCAATGCTACTTGCGGGCAGGAGTCTGTGGAATCATTGTCAACGTGCTTCATGTGGATGTCAGGACCATACAACCCAGAGCTTCGCCGGTATTTGTTTGCTCTGGGCCAGGCTGCAGTGCTATCATTGTTTTGCGCAGTTTGATTTGGTTGGTCAGGATAACAGGAATCGAAAGAAAATCCTGATGCATGATTCCTGCTCAGGGTGTGGCGTTGCTAGCTGCAGCCGCATGTGCGCGAAGCAGAGCTTGGCAGGCAAACTGGCACTCTTGCACTGAGTGCCAGCATGAATAATGGCTTGTGTGTTGGTGTGTGTGTTTGCGTGTGCTGGCGTGTTTGAACTTTGCCTTTCATGTCTAGCATCATACATTTGCTGTTGGACAAGGGCATTGAGAAGCGTGCGTGCGAAGCACGCAAAGTGTCAGAGGACCAGGCTTTTTGTGCTGCTTGTGAGTTGGACTCTGTTGTGAAAGTGTAACTGTTTGAAGTGTTGTCTTGCGGTAGGATGATGAAGTTGATGATAGAGCGCCACCTCACCCAGAGAATCCGACCTGCAGACAAGGCAACCCTTTGCAGCGGGAATGATTTGGATTGCATGAGATGCACTTCATTCAGGCAAACCAATCAAAACCGTCATGCCTACATCGCCGAATAACTGTAGTGCTCCTGTCTCGTTTCGCTGACTCGCGTCTTGCTGGACGCCATTGTACCAGCTTTCATCCTGCATCATATTTTCTGCTGGCAGGATGATTCCAAACTGCTATGTGAAGTATGGGCTTGGAGGTTTTGTAGCCCGATAACAAAGCGTTTTGAGCAGAACTTGCTCAATTCCAGATCTTTTGAAAGAACTGCTCAACTCATTTCTGTATGCGGTTCAATCGAGGGACCCTTGGTGCTTGTTGTTCGTGGTGGGCTGTAACGAGAGATCAATTTTCCAGCAGGCTGTTTCTGCCCGACAGCAGGCTGCCCCGTGCCAGGATGGGCGCACTGCGGCCCTGCTCAAGCTTGGGCTCAACCGCTTTTGACACTTTGGCTTCCACGTTGGTTAATCCTGGACTGCCCGCACGCTTGAGGTCAGGTGCGGTGAGCGGGGAGCCCGTGCTTGCAGGCTGCATTCTCTATCGTTCCGCCCAGTAAAAGCTTTCAGCGAGCCCCGCTCCTTGGCTGTCTCTGGCCGCCTGCTCGTTGCTCACGATCATGTGCTGGGGCGAAGTGTGGAGGCGTGGCACAGGCGCCCTATGGCAGGTTCGCGTTGGAGTGTCCAGGTTGCCGAAGCACCGCTCAGCCAGATTGTCCAGGCCCTCCAGGAGTTGGCCGACTGCGGCATGTGCTGGACTTGCAATCACATTTGCGAGTGAGCCTTGTCGGGCCTTCTGCCGGGCAGCTCCACCCCAGCAATGTCAATTTGTGCCGTTCTTGGCCCCGGAGCTTGAGCGCCCTGGGCTGCTCCCCCAACCCCTGCGGGCTTCAGCGCCTGGATGTCTGCAGCTGCGCTGCTCGTAGACATTCGTAGACGCTGTCAGCAAGCTGCCAATCCCCTTCGCTGCCTCAATTTGCCGGTCTTCTCTTGCCGGACTGCTCCTTCCAGTGCTCCGTCTGCCCGTTCCAGCGTTTGGCTTTTTTTCTGGGAGCAGAAAGCAGTCCGTGAATCGTGTCACCTTCGGGGAGCTGGGAACTTCTGGCCTTTTGGAGGGGCATTATGTTTTCTACATATTTTGTTGATTCTTTTTCGCTTTTGGCTTCTCTCGGCTTCTTGGCTTTTCGGCTTCTTGTTGGTTTATGCAGCTTTTGGTGGCTTTGGCTTTTCGCATCCTCTGCTTTCCCAGCTTTTTGGCTTTTGCACCCTTTGATTGGTTTCTGGTTTTGGCTTCCCGCATCCTCAGCATCACCAGTTCCTCCCTATTTGAATCATCACTTCGTCGAATATGATGGGGGGGGGTTCCCCCCCCCCCCGCCACCCCCCGGCTACTACTTTTTTCGATTTTCTGCAGAGATTTAATTGCACCCCTATTCTTCAAACATCATTGGGGGGGCTGCCGCCTCCCCCCCAACCCCCTCGCTACTTGTTAGATTTCTTGCAGAGACTTAATTGCACCCCTATTTGAATCATCACTTTTGCGAGCATCCAATTTCGCGAGAAAATGCTGTAAAATACGACATTTGTGGAATCTATGTAATCTATGTATGTCTGTATGTATGCGCTTCTTCGAACACCCACCAACCCTCCCGCTGCTTTGTATTTTCTATCGCACCCTTTCTTGAATCATTGCACCCCTATTTGAATCATCACTTCTTCGAACATCATGGCAGGCAGCCCCCCCAACCTACAGAGATTTAATTGTACCCCTGTTTGAATCATCACTTCTTCGAATATCATGGCCCCCCCCCCACCATGCCCTCCTTTTTGAAGCATCGTTGTTTCGACCTCGTCAACCCGTCAGCTCTTTTTAGAGGTTGTTACTCACGATTTGTTTGTGATGCTGGGGATGTTGGTCGGACATTCGGGGGATGTTGAAAACGATGCTGGGGATGTTGACGGGCTAGTGTAAAAGGAGTTTTTTGTTTTTTTTTTTTTTTGGCTTCTTGGCTTCTTGGCTTCTTGGCTTCTCGGCTTCTCGGCTTCTTGGCTTCTTGGCTTTTCGGCTTCTTGGCTTCTTGGCTTCTCGGCTTCTGGGCTTCTGGGCTTCTTGGCTTCTTGGCTTCTTGGCTTCTTGGCTTCTTGGCTTCTTGGCTTTTCGGCTTCTTGGCTTCTCGGCTTCTGGGCTTCTAGGCTTTTCGGCTTTTTGCTGGTTTATGCGGCTTTTGGTGGCTTTTTGGCTTTTCGCATCCTCTGCATTCCCAGTTCCTCTTCGGCAGGTGGCTTTTTTCCGACATCGCTGCCGCCCCCCCCCCAACCCCCCCGCTACTTTTTATATATTTTTTACAGGGATTGACATGGCCTCCTACTTGAATCATCATTTCTTTGACCCCGTCACACGATTTGTTGGTGATGCTAGGGATGTTGGTGGGACATGCGGGGTATATTTCGCGAGAACATGCTGTAAAATACGACACTTTACTGGCCCGGCAGAGATTGAATTGCACCCCTGTTTGAATCATCACTTTTTCGAGCGTCCAATTTCGCGAGAAAATGCTGCAAAATACGACATTTTAGGTAATCTGTGTAGTCCGTGTATGTCTGTATGTATGCATTTCTTCGAACATCATAGGGGAAGCCACCCCCGCCAACCCTCCCGCTGCCTCTTAAATTCTATCACACCCTTTCTTGAATCATTGCACCCCTACTTGAATCACCACTTCTTCCGACATCATGGGGGGGCGGCAGCCCCCCCCCAACCCCCTCGCTACGTTTTAGATTTTCTACAGAGATTTAATTAATTGCACCCCTAGTTGAATCATCAATTCTTCGAACATCATGGGGGGGGCTGCCGCCCCCCCCAACCCCCCCGCTACTTTTTAGACTTTTTGCAGAGATTTAATTGCACCCCTGTTCGAATCATCACTACCCCGCTCTGTTTTTCTTAATTGTTTTTTTTTGTATTTTTTTTGCTGGGATTGAAATGCCCTCCTGTTTGAAGCATTATTGTTTTGACCCCGTCAACCCGCCAGCTGCATTTTTGGATTTTGTTTCCCACGATTTGTTGGTGATGCTAGGGATGTTGGTCGGACATGCGGGGGATGTTGAAAACGATGCTGGGGATGTTGACGAGCTAGTGTAAAATGCGTCAATTTCGCGAGAAAATGCTGTAAAATACGACATTTTGCTGGCCCGGACGAAAAACGAAAAAAAATCCCAAAACAAAACGAAAAAAAATCCCAAAATAAATCCGCACCCAGTGTAAAATACGTCAATTTCGTGAGAAAATGCTGTAAAATACGACATTTTACTGGCCCGGATGAAAACGAAGAAAAACAAACATCCCAAAACAAAAACGGACACAATAATCCCGAAATAAATCCGCACCCCTGACTTTTGCAGGGCCGTCCTCTACATTCCTCTCCAGTGCAGTTTACCATCAGTGTTCTGGGGGCGGCACGAGCGCTCTGGGGCCCGAGTGCACATGTCATGTTTCTCAGATTCAATTCCAAGAAGGAACTGGCATACACATAGTCAGCAATAAAGTGTAGCGGGGGCGCTTGATTTGGGACATTTGTTGGTGCGATGCTGGGGCCTGAGGGAAGTCGGTTCTGGATGCCCATTTTTTTTTTCCCGTGGCTGCAGCTTCGAGTCAGTCTTCGATGCCGCAGGCAGATTTTTGCAGTCAACAGCTTTGCGGAAGGTGACTTGGGCATATGCTGCATATGCACATGTTGCGGGAGGGAATACCAAAGACATTGTAAAAGCGATGCGCGAACAGTCTTCGCTCTTAGGTTGTGGCATTGATCCGGCCTTTGACCGTGTCATTCGTGGTTTTGGCTGGAACCTCGAGAGTTGGCACTGTTTGGTTGCGTTTGGATCAAAGTACGCTGCAGTTGCCATTGCCCAGGTGGGTCTCGGGCAGAATCCGCCAAACCTGTTGGGGCTTGCATACTTGCTGCTCTGATGCATTGAAGTCACAATATCTTCAAGATGCTTCAACTGTTTTTCCAATTTTTTGCCACTGCTTGCCAGGCTGTGGCTAGTTGGTTTGGCCATTTGCGGAGCATTCACCTCTTATGTGAGCTCTGGTTCACATCTCAGCCTGACAAGCTTTAATTTTGTGTCAGATTCTTTGCGGCAATTGATCAAGGTTGGGATATCTTGCGAGCCTCTGGGTTCATGTGGCGAAGTGCGGACCTGATTTGTAGCGGATCGGCTCGCAAAGCAAAGCCGGATGGCAAGGCCTACTTCTGCTTAGCAACTGCGAAGTTTTGGCACTATTCTACTGGCAGGCAATGGCTGGCTCAACCTGAATCCTGCCTTTCATGCACCTTGGAGGTCATGCGCACCGATGACAACAACTTTGTTGGCTTACAGCGATCCATGCAGACACTACTTGAGGCCGGACACTGCAAAGGATCCAACCCAGAACAAAGCATGCCGGCAGAGGCAAAGGTGTGACTTTGCTCTGGGCCAGGTGTCCTGGTCGCACTTCGTCATCGGAGTCTTGGCTGCCGTGCAGACGTTGGCCCTATTTCAGCGAGTTCCCACTCCTGCCATGTTTGTAAACAGCAATTCAGCATTGGCGACTCAGCTGAAGGTGCATGGGACAGACTTACTTTTTTGACTCCTCGCATCCTTGAGGCATGGTTTCTTTGGATAGCTGGCATCTTCTTCGCTGGAATCCTATTTGTGCTGTTTCATTCGAAATTCGCACAGCTGCAGGGTACGGTCTTCTAAGGAGATGGGGCTGATGTTGAACATGGTGATGATTGAGCCATTCACAGTAGACTCTTTTTTCATTCTCATACTCATGCTAGGCCTGAACATCATTCATGTTTGCAGGGATGATACAGATGGCTTTGGCAGGCATCGTCGCTGTGGAGCAGTTCGATGCACCAACAACGTGGTGCCCTGCCGCCGTGTGATCGGTGAGACACGGCATGCTCATTTGCCCAGTTCAACATTGTAGGGCTCAACATTCGAAGGCGAAATTGGTTACTGACGGCCACAGCCGTCACGTGTGGAATTCTTCTGCCACTGCGCTACATGCTGCTGATGCCTCAGGCTGGCCTTACGCACGGCACAGCGAGGAATTTGCTCCTTGCCAGGTGCAGGAATGGCTGAGTGGTCCGAGCTCACCTTTGCCCAAGGAGCAGTACCTTCCTGTTTGGGAGGCATCTTGCAGTTGCTACATTCTGTGATGTACATGCGATCATGTTTGCTCATGATTCTGGCCTTCAGGCTTTTGCCCTGGCTGAGACGAGCATGGAGGTTGCGCACACTTAGCTGGCGAGTGCAACTGACATTTGCTGACAGGTTCGCGTGAAATTGGGATACTTGGCCACTTTATTGCTGGTCTCTGTGGGCCTGCCTTTGCCTGAGAAGACACGTGCCTGCGAGCCGAAGATTCAGATTGGCCGTTAATGGTTCTGGCTGACCAAGGCGGCGCATCTACCGCTTTGGAGAAGCAGCCACAGTCTAAGCCCTGTGCTGCCTTCAAAGCTTGCCTGGTGGGAAGATCCTTGCACCTGACTTGCAGGCCAGCTTGATCGGAGCGCGAAGCCAGGTGTTCATTACCAAGAACAAGGTGCAAGCTGGACAGTTGATAGATCGATTTCCTTGATCACTTGACTCCTTGACAAACATTGCACCATGCATTGTCATGAATCGTCGGAGGTGATGATGACGATATTGCTCGAGGCATCTTGCTTGGAAGTTGACTCGTCGATCTGGTGCGAAGCCCCGCTGCCCATGTTTTATTGCAGGCTGCTCGATGGTCGACGGTCGTTCTCATATGCACAGCCTACTTCATCATGCCGTACTGACCCTACAGAGCCACGAAACAAATGTGCTTGAGGGATGCGGCTGGAGCACCTTCACAATGTTTAGTTTTTAGCTCTTGCACAAGCTCAGGCACCCTTTCCCCAGAGCAAAGTGCTGTACCAGTGTACAAATCTTGGCATACCAAGGCGTAATAGTGCTTCATCACATTTGCAGCTCATTGTTCTGATCCTGATGTTGATGAGCCTGATACTCAGTCAGCTTTGCTCGGATCATAGAGTGGATGAGGGACTCAAATTCAGGTGGCCGAGGATGGAACTACGCTGGCGGTTTCATCTCCTTAACTTCATCAGTCTTGTCTTCAGAATTTGTTGCGTTTGAAGTTCATATGTAAATAGACAAACGATTTGCCCAGGTGCTGCTTTTGGCCCAATACGCCTACACATTCCAGCTGGTGGAGATTCCAGAAGATCAGGTGCTTGGCACATTGATAGCCGATGGCATGGATTGACGCTGGACAAAGGCGTGATTTTGTTTGCGCGAGGCTGCCTACTGGGGCCTCCATAGACAGTTGGCCCCCCAGAGCCATGGCAATGATGCAACGTGGCAATTCCAAGTAAAAATATTCTCTGCATGAGGGCAATGAGACCCAAAGCGCTGCCAACTGACTCGCAATGCCAAGGGGCTACTATGCAGAAGTCTCGTTGCTTTTGATTGGTATTGTGCAGCGCACAGTAAAGCGGGCAGCTTTGCCTTGCTCTCAGCATACCAGCATGACAGCTGATTGAGCTTTTTCGGGACTTCAAGAGCTTGGCACATTGGCGACTTGCAGCATGCTGCAGCAGGCACTGCCTCTCCAATGTTCCCAGCGCAGCGCAGCTGCATCAAGAGGCTGCGACACAATCCCGTGCAATTCCAGTCGTTTACATCTTGGGCACAGGACAACTTGTATTGATTTTACTAGTACTTTCCGAAAGCACCGCCAAGGGTTCTGCCGCTTGCTTTTTTACATTGGCCAGAGAACTTGGGGATGCGTATCAAACACAGTAATTACAAGCACCGGAAGAGCAACCTCCCCCCGGTGGGGGAGAGGGGCAGTTAGCAAGTGAACAACTTAACAATCGTCGGGGGTCGGGGGAATTAGCAAACCCTTTCCCAACCCTAGTCCTACCCTAAACCATGACAAAACTATGCCTTAGCCACCCTAAACCCATCCTAAACCAACCCTAACCCCTCACTAAACCCAGCTTAAACCACAACTAATCCCAAACAAATCCACCCCAAACCTGTAATAAAGAAGCCCTATTAAAACCTATAACCCGCCCAAAACCAACCCTATACCAATCCCAAGTTCATTAACCAACCCTAAGCCAGCTTTAAAGCAGCAGCATCCCTGAACCAGCCTGGGTCAACCCTAAACCCACCATAAACCAGTCCCAGCCACCCTAAACCAACCTCAACCCAGCCTAAACCACAACTAGATCCACCCTAAGCCCACACCTGCACCAACCCTACACAAACCCTACAGAAACCCTACACAAACCCTACACAAACCCTACACAAACCCCACAGCAACCCAGCCCTAAACCCACCCTAAACCAACCCTAAACCAGTCCTAAACCCACCTTAAACCAACCCTAAACCCAGCGCAAACAGCACAAAACAATCTCTAAGCCACCCTAAACAGACCCTAAGCCAAGAAACCCTATTCCAATAACAAACTTAACCCACCCGAAACAAGCCCTAAACCCACCCTAAACCACCTCTGAACCATCCCTAAACCAACCCGGAACTCACCATAAACCCACCTAAACCGAGCCTTGAACCCACCCCAAACCAGCACTAAACCAACCTAAACCTTCCCTAGACAAACACCCCAAACTCAGTCAAAGCCAAAGCTTTTAGTGATGCCGGGAGTGTTGAAAACGATGCAGGGGACGTTGATGGTGCATTTTGTTAGCAAATGGTGTAGAGCATGTCATTGAAGTGCCTGCCGAACTTAGGAAGAAACGGCCCGCCGAACCTCGGGAAACACACACTTTCCTCCCGCCCTCGGTATTAGAGAGTTATTTTTTGATCCCACACATATTTTTAGTTCCTCTACATGAGAACTTGCTCTGAGAACTTGCTCGGAGAAGCTTGCTCAAAGAAAGCTGCCGAGAGAACTTTCTGAGAACTTGCTCAGATCATTTGCCCAGAGATTCTTGCCCAGAGATTCTTGCTTGGCTTGCTCAGAGGACTTGCTCAGATAAACTTGCTCAGCTCAGAGAACTCGCTTCGAACAACTTGCATAGAGGAATTCTTTTGTAGCTTAAAGCTTTGCAAGTTGGGGGGAAACGCACGCGCTGCTCAACATTGCAACCCTTTGATCGGCGGCTTGACCGTTGAGAACTCGAGCGTTTTCCCGAAAGCATTACGAAGAGTTCTTCCGGTAAGATCGCTTGCTTCTTGAGCAGAGAGAGAGTGAGAGAGAGAGCGCGCAGAGCGACGCAGGTGGATGAGATCGCCCCTTGCGCAGAGAGACAGCGCGCAGAGTGAAACAGATAGATAGTGCAGAAAACATATTTGAGAGTTGCGCAGAGGTTTTGCCTTATTGATTACACGGGAGATATCATGTAAAGTCCACGTGCGGCGACTGAGGACCTGCGCTTGGAAATTAAAATTATTCTTCTCAGGCGGCGCGGCAAGATCGAACTCAGCAAAATTGCGACCCTGTGCAAATCTCGGCCTGGTCGATGTGCAAAACCGTGTCTTTTGCCACTACCTCGTTTCGCAACTTTTCCACATCCTCACGCGACATTCATGGTCATCGATGTGCAAAAAGCCGCGTGTTTCAATGAGTCCTTTCGTGGACATTGGCGTGTGTGTGTGTGTGTGTGTGTGTGTGTGTGTGTGTGTTTTTCTCGAGCATTGCGCAAAGATTCTCGCGGAGAGGGTTGCGAAGAGAACTTGCGCAGAGAACCTGGTGCAGAGAGAGCCTGCCTCGCGCCTTGCGTCGCCCGTGTGCTTTTGCATGCAAGTTTATACTGACCGACCCGACTCTGAAATTGGGACCGCCTGGCGGCCATAAAAAAAGGCCCGCGCGTTTGTTTAGCAAGCAAGACGAAGAGCGGACAAAGACGCGTCCCAAATCTGGGCCCGCCAGGCGGCCCTCAAAATAGGTCCGTGAAAAGCGGGCGCCAAACGTCTCGTTCATCGCGAGCAAACACTTGCGCGGCGGCGCTGCGAGCACGCGCTGTTGTTTGGCACTCGGCAGTGCTCATCTTGGAAGCACAAGCGCAGCGAAGGATAAGAACGTTTATCTTTCACGGAGCGTCGTTTGCTCCTTTTGGCCGCATGGTTTGCAGTTTCCGGGAGCTTGTTTGTGTTTCGGCACTTGGTTGCGCCCGTCTTGGAGAGACAAGAGCCACGAAGGACGGGAACTTTCATTTTGCTTGGGAAAATATTTGCTCTTTTGACAGCATGCCGCGCGGAGTTTGGAAAATTGAAGCGCTTGTTGACTTTCCACTTGCCTACAACTCGGTCAGTTTTGCTTTTGGGCCGCCTGCCTAGTTTTGAATGTTATCAACTCTTCCTTCCTCATTGTGACAAGCAATCCTTGAATACGAACAAAAGTTCAAGTCCGATCATTGCTACCCACCATACCAGCTTGTGATACAGGCGCGGGAGCGCAGGCAGCAGGTGCGGCAGGAGCGCTCTTTGTTGCAAGTCATGTAGGTCTCCAGTGCATTGTGCGCCGCATGCCTTTTGCCTTCCGAATGCAGCACCTCTGTGCTCAAGATTTTGGATAAAGCCCGTGGGCACACTGACGTCGGGTTGGCGCCATGCACTGCGACGGATTTATGGCCCCTGGCCTCCTGTATGGCTCCTTGTCTTGCAAGATGGGTTTGTGCGATGCAAACAGCACGATATGGCCCTCAGGAACAGCAGCTTGGCTTGCTTTCGGGCTTGTTGGTATGGGAGTGGCATTTCGGTTCTTCGTCAAGGACTGATATGTGACAGCGTTTCATTTTGCACGTAAAATGCAGCAGTCTGTTTTACCCTTCAGCCAGTCGCATTCGTGTGCAGCTTCCAAGCTGGTGAATGCTAAGTGTCCGAACCCTCAACTCACAGGGAAGACACAATCAGGAAAAGCAAGCTTTGCCAGCATCAGGGGAAGTCACAAACATCAGTGCTGAGTTGGGACAGGATTATCCGAGAATCACTAAAGACGAGAGCTCGCAATTGGCAATGGTGGTGGTGTGGACATCCACAATCTGCCGCTCGGCGTAAAGAGTTGCTTTGCTTCTTCTTGCATATGCGCTGTGCCCTCGGGCCAACCAAGGTATGTGGCTCTTCTGGGCGTTTGTCTACATGCATCAAATGGCGCCTTTGGACATGGTTCCGGCAGTCGATGCGAGACTTTTAGGGCTTCAAGCCGTCAGGCCGTAGCGTTTTCTCCAAGGTGCCCTTGATCTACCCGGTACGCACGCCAGAAGCCTCGTGAGTACGCAGAATTTTGACACTGGGAATTATCAGAATTGGGATGCCGATCTCGAATGAGGTTGTTGTGGTAGAGCTGTAGAGATGGTGCCTGATCATGTTGCTGGGAGAATCCCCAAAGTTGCAGAGCTCCGACTCCTGTGAGGGTGCAAAAAAGAGAGATGGTGCTTTTGAGCTTTGCCTATCTTCTGCTCAAGCCTTGCGTACTGTTCCTTTTCTCGAAGGAGACTGTTGCCTACAGCGCACACATTGGGGCGGCTATCCTGCTGCTGGCTGGACTGTTTTGCAATAGCGCGAGAGGCTTAAGACTTTTGAGTTGGTCGTGATGGGTCCGGTTTACAATGGTTGCGCATGATGTTTGAACAGTACGATCTTGGTCAAAACGAGAGACTGATGTTGTCTTGAACGAATCCCTTCGCTTCGTGTCGCTTTGCTTCGCTTTACTTCATTCAACCATCCAAAGTACTTGCACACAGCTGAGTTGCTCCGACACATCATGATATCACAGGCTTCGAATGGTGTCCAAGGCTTGGTCACTGATCTACATTGGAATGGTCATGCTTTTCGCTTGCAGCAAGGACATATTGAATCGTTCACAGTGTGGGCAGATGTTGCTGTTGTGTTTTCTGCTCAAGGGAGCCGTAGACCTAGAGCTTGCTATCCTGCCAGAGAATTGTTTTCAACATGTTGACTAAACGCCGCATACGACAGTTGACGCAAATGTGCCCTGTGCATTGCAAGGCAGCTTGACAATGTCAATGATATTATGGCCTCTTTTCATATTTGGTCGCAGTCTTTTTGGCGAACACAGACGAAAAGAGAGACTCTGAACCTTGTTGCTTCGCATCTTTCGGGGGGGGGGGTGTTGGTTTGGCGGGAGGCGGGGGGGTTGTGGTTGTGTGTGTGTGTGCTTTAAATCTTGCAACTTGTTGCATAAGTCGAGTGCATTTCAGTTTGCATTTCGCGCGCAACCGATATGCGGTGTTGCGTGAATGCTCCTTGCGTGATTCCTATCTTCTTCTTTCCTGCATGCGTTTCTTTTTGCATTTTGATGCAACTGGTATGCAGATGAGTGCCGGACCCCAGAGCGGAGCTGAAGGTGGAGCGAGGGTGGCCCACGCGAGCTTTGCGGAGGCGGCCGAACAACGGCCCTGTAAAGTGGGCTCTCTCAAACACTTAGCCTCTCTCCAAGCCTTGCGGCTGCCTCGATGTGGACACATATGCAGCAGTAGGGACTTGCGTTGTCAAGTTGATGAATCGAACTGGTAATGCCGATGTATTTCCGTCTCCGGGGCCCACCGTTAGAACTCAACAATAGCAATTGTCCTTAGTTTCCGACTTTCATTTGCTTTACGCAAACCATCAAGCTAGATGTTTAAGTAAACAACAGCCTCATACTCTCGGGCTTCGGAGCCGTAAAGCCTCAGCATTCGCATATCATCAGGGCCGAAACTTGGGGTTTCCCAAAATACGCTTTTTGCTTGCACGCTTTGGAGCTGTAAACCGCCAAAGTACCCCTCAAAACCACAAACATGCACATGTACAAATTGACGTCCACTGCACCTTTTGGCATCGAAGCCCCACCGCCTGCACTGGAACGTGCACAGGAACATGCACGGGAACATGCGCGGGAACCTGCACGGGAACAGACTGAACGTTATTTGCCTGAACCTCCAAAAGATAGGGACAAACAAGCAAACACAACGCACCCAGAGAGACTGTGGTGAACATGGTGGACCAAGACCTTCTCATTCCTCCAGAGTCGCCTGCACCCCACAGGCAGCGGCTGCATTCATGATGACAAGCCGACTCTGGGAGAGACGAAAGAGATGTATGGTCACACAAATTATATATACGTACAAATATATATATATATATATACATATATATATATAAACATGTATATACATATAACACGTACATGTGCAATCTGGCTTTCAGTATTGGACAACGCTTTCTGAAGGACAGTCGACGATGCTGCTCGGCTGGAGCATCAAACTGGTGGTTGAGGCCAGCCTTCCTGGGATGGATTCATGGAATGGACGCATGGACAAGAGTTTGTCTTCGACATACTACTTTTTGCAAGCAGGTAGCTCAACTTGTACGTAATGTGGCACGCTTGCCGCCGGAGGCTCTTCATCCTCCTCCTCGCACTCTCCTTGACTGTTTATTTGGGATTTGAGGTGAGTTGGCCCGCGCGTGCTTTCCCTGCGAACAACATCTTTTGACAGGCTTGGCTTCCACCTGGCACCTTGAAAAAGCCTTCAGCAGACCTCGTTTCAAGCTTGCTTTGCGAGGCTTCGGCAACTGGTTGCATTGTACACTGCGCGGCCTTGGTGAACAAAGCTAAGCATGTGGCTTGCCAGAAATATGCGGACGCTCCGATGATCTGGAACTCTGCGCGACAGTGCCTGCCAGGAGGCCGCTTGTTCTCAAAGTTTCTTGTGCTCTACATGCTGATTCTTTGGTGCAAATTTGTGAGGGGAGCTTTTGAAAGGTTAATTACCCCCACCCTCCCGAAATCCCGGCAGGTAGCCCCCAATTGTGAGCCCATTTTATGGTCATCCGCAGAGACCCTAGTCAGGCTCTATGCAGGGTTAGAAAAAGGGGGAATCTGCTTGGTGCTTGGGTGCCGAAATCCGCTTTTGCACTGAGCATTTTTCAGTAAGCATTGGACGACAACTGACAACAAGGCAATGTTGAGATCACCAGTCACTAGCAGGCGAAGTCATTGCAAATTTTCAGCACACAAACTGATTTTTTGGGAGGGAAATGGCGGAATTTCGGTTTTCTACTGTGGCAGCGACGAAGTGCACTTCAGGGTTTTTCCGTGGGCATTTCAACCCCCACGTGCCGTTCTTTGGTGGCGAACGAGGGTGTTGCAGACTGACAGGCTGTGCGTCACAGCGCCAGCTTTGTGGGCAAGCCTGGGCGTCATGGATTGGCCTGTCTGAAAACTCAGAGGCGGGCGATTCACCTCAAAGGATGACTTGGTTGATGTCGGAAGAGTTGTTTGCTGTCAGTTTTGCGCAGTCCTCTTGCTGGATTGCTTGGCATTTGCCATCCGTCAGCATGATGCAGTGTGAGTATGACGAGTCTGACGAGCGGTGACCGCGGTGACCTTTCACGCTTCAGGGAAGCAGCCGCATTACCTTCAACTTCATGACCTTCTTTTGTGCCGATATCTCAGACTTGAACACAAACTGACAGCTTGCCAGAAGCCGCTTGTCGGATTGAGTTGTCTGAAGGTATGTTTGCTGCGGCATATGTGCCTGGCAGAACTGGACTGCCAATGCAGCGCCATGCAAGAGACTCCCGGCAAGTGCTTCATGGTCCTTTGGCACAGCGTACAAGATTGGCCAACAGTGAGATAGTTGCAATGCGATTGGTTTTCAAAACGAGGAAAGCTGCCGAGGGTGAGGACCCATGCCGAAAACACTTCGATTCCCAAGGCTGAACAAGTGAAAATGACGATCTCATTCCTGGGAGGAGGCAACTGCCACTTCTAGCCCAGAGGAGGTGACCGGCTTCACTGCGTGGCATAAGCCTAACCGAGACTGAGCAATTTGATGCCAGGTCGAGATGGACATGCAGGCAGGACGTACAGACGTGGTGCCGAGTGGAGATGCAGCATTCCTGGCTGTCAGGAAGGCGATGAGGGTGGCTGGAGTGCCAGAATCCCGCATGGCTCTCAGTGTGTGTGTGTGTGTGTGCGTACGCATGTGCCGTGCGTGTGCTGTGCGTGTACTTGTGCGTGTGCTTGTGCTGTGCGTGCGTGCGTGCGCGAATGCGAATGCGAATGCGAATGCGAATGCGTGTGCGTGTGCGTGTGCGTGTGCGTGTGCGTGTGCGTGTGCGTGTGCGTGTGCGTGTGCGTGTGCGTGTGCGTGTGCGTGTGCGTGTGCGTGTGCGTGTGCGTGTGCGTGTGCGTGTGCGTGTGCGTGTGCGTGTGCGTGTGCGTGTGCGTGTGCGTGTGCGTGTGCGTGTGCGTGTGCGTGTGCGTGTGCGTGTGCGTGTGCGTGTGCGTGTGCGTGTGCGTGTGTGTGTGTGTGTGTGTGTGTGTGTGTGTGTGTGTGTGTGTGTGTGTGTGTGTGTGTGGTGTGTGTGTGTGTGTGTGTGTGTGTGTGTGTGTGTGTGTGTGTGTGTGTGTGTGTGTGTGTGTGTGTGTGTGTGTGTGTGTGTGTGTGTGTGTGTGTGTGTGTGTGTGTGTGTGTGTGTGTGTGTGTGTGTGTGTGTGTGTGTGTGTGTGTGTGTTGTGTGCGTGTGTGCGTGTGTGCGTGTGTGCGTGTGTGTGCGTGTGTGTGTGTGTGTGTGTGTGTGTGTGTGTGTGTGTGTGTGTGTGTGTGTGTGTGTGTGTGTGTGTGTGTGTGTGTGTGTGTGTGGTGTGTGTGTGTGTGTGTGTGTGTGTGTGTGTGTGTGTGTGTGTGTGTGTGTGTGTGTGTGTGTGCATGCAGGCGCGCACGCGTGCGTGCGTGCGTGCGTGCGTGCGTGCGTGCGTGCGTGCGTGCGTGCGTGCGTGCGTGCGTGCGTGCGTGCGTGCGTGCGCGCGCGCGTGTGTGGGTGGGTGGGTTGGTGGGTGGGTGGGTGGGTGGGTGGGTGGGTGGGTGGGTGTGTGGGTGTGTTTTCTGTGCGTTTGTGCGTGCGTGGGTGTGCGGGTGTGTTTGTGTGTGTGTGTGTCTGCGTACGCATGTGCCGCGTGTGTGCTGCGCGTGTACTTGTGCGTGTGCGGTGCGGTGCCACGGACGCGCGCGGTTGTGCGCGTCTATGTTTGTGTGTGTGTGTGTGTAGATGCGTGCTTGTGCTGTGCGTGCGTGCGTGCGTGCGTGCGTGCGCGCATGCGTGTGTGCGTGCGTGTGCGTGTGTGTGTGTGTGTGGATGTGCGGGTGGGTGGGTGCGTGCGTGTGCGTGTGTGTGCGCTGTGCGTGCAGGCGCGCACGCGTGCGCGCGTGCGTAGGCGCGGGTGTGTGTGTGTGTGTATGTGTGGATGTGTGGGTGTGTTTTCTGTGCGTTTGTGCGTGCGTGCGTGTGCGGGTGTGTTTGTGTGTGTGTGTGGCTGGGCGGGTGGGTGCGTGCGTGTGCTGTGCGTGCGTGTGCTGTGCGTGCGTGTGCTGTGCGTGCGTGTGTGCGCGTGTGTCTGTGTGGGCGTGTGTGTGTGTGCGGAGCATCAGATTTGCCCTGATGCCAACTTTTCAACATGCAGGGGGCTGGAGCCGGCCCGGGGGGAGTCTCCAGCCAACGAAGACGCCCCCCGGTGTCCGGGTCCAAACGTACCTGCGGGGCTGCGCCTCGGCCATTGTCATGGCAGCTGGCGGGCCCACCCCAAACAAAGGTCCCCTTTTTGCCCTTTTCTCCAAAACCAGCTGAACCCCAGCTGTACTCGAGACTCACCAGTTGTACTCGAACGATGAGAGACTCACCAGTTGTACTCAAGACTCATCAGTTGTACTCGAACGATTAGCATTCTTGCTTGGGAGTTGAAGTGCGTGTGTGTGTGTGTGTGTGCGTGGGTGGGTGGGTGGGTGGGTGGGGTGGGTGGGTGGGATTGGTGCGTGCAGGTGCTGTGCCTGCGTGCGAGCGCGCGCACGCGTGTGTGGCGCGCGCTCGCACGCGCGCGAGCGCGCGTGTGTGTGTGTGTGTGCGGAATTCCTGATTTACTCGGAACGAACAACTGCATCAGGGGGGACCTGGCGGGATACGAGCGTATGCGCGGGGGTGCTGTTGGTGCATGAGCACGTGTTTCAATGTATGTGCGAATCTATGAATAGTACGTTATGTGCATACATCCGCGCACCCACGTGTATGTGTGTATGTAAGAAAAGACACGCCTGCGTACCTAGTAGTATAGAAAGATGTATGCTTACAATTGCGATGATGCAGATTGACAACAGTTTGCCAGATCCAAGGCAACTGGCCGCCACCTGGCCATCCATTCTTCTCAATGCCTCTCTCGCCTTAGCGGCGATTCAGCAACTTGATTCAGATTTCATCCGGACGTCTTTTTTCCGCACTTGCAAAAGAATAGTCAGACGTATGATTTGTGTGTGCCAAAACACCTGCAGGCACCTGAGGGGCGAGCCATGCTGAAAGAATGTCTTCAACCCAGCAGTGTTTTGAAGGGGCTTTCCGCCAGCCGCCAAGAAGATGCCGAAGTTGATGATCGGAACGTTGTTTGTTTTCCAGGGAAGTTGTCAGTTGTCAAAGAACATCTGGAAATCAATTGTGGTATAAAATCAGGCCGTTTCAACAAAGAGCCTTCCCCAATACCAGCTGCAATGACAAGACAAAGACCGCACCACACAAAATCCAGAGACAGAGTTTTATCAGAAACAGTCCTTTCCCAAGGACAACATTCCACGTGACCAAGCACCATTAAGTTGGTAGTCTCTCGCGCGTGTTCGAAGGCAGCAGTGCGACAAATGCGGAGAAGCTGACAAGGCAAGGTCTGCGCACGCGCGCAGGGTTGCGGAAGGCAGCTCAGAGCAAGCAAGCGAGCAAACAAGCAAGCCGCACAAACAAAGTGCTTTAGCCCGCAGCATCAGCCGCATCTTCAGCGCTGGTGCTACTTTGGAGGATTGCGCCCAGGTGCTGATGGTGCTACAGCCACCGCAGCCCAAGGTAGAAATGCTGGCTGGCGTCGCTAGCATTTCAGATCTACTCAGGTTTGGTATGCTTGGGCGCGTGGGGCAGGCACAATTTCCCTTGACATGGAAGTGTGTGTGTGTGTGTGCGCACCCGTGCACGCGTGCATCGCCAACAGATGCAGCCAACCCAAGGCCTGGAAAGCCAGACGCTTTCTGAATCTGTGAAATTCCCAACATTTAGTCCTTGGCGCAAGGCGAGACAAGCAAGAGGTCCACAGAGATTATCCGCAGCAAAGTCAGTGGAGACGTGCACGCTGTTCTACGTTGAAAGCACCAGTTTGTCCAGTTTTTTTTGTTTCAGGATGTTTTTTGTTTTTCTCCTGGCTTTTTGCGGGCTTTCGTGGGCACCCCGCTTCCTCAGCGTCACCCGTAGCACCCCCAGCATCACTACCTTTCGTTGGCTTTTTGGTGTTTGCTTGGCTCGCAGGTTCCTGCCGTTTCGGCTCCTTGACTTGTTGGCTTTTTGGGGTCTCAGCTTCTTAGAGCACCTTGTTTGTAATCGCGCACTTTCACCATTCGTGTCTTCATTTGCTTTCTAATGGGGGGCTGCGCCAACCCCCCCCTTAAAAGGGCAAACCCAAACCCCTGAACGAGCCCACCCTCCTCACTAAAACTAGGTTGATTTGCCCTAAAGAAACCCTCAAGCTCTGAAACCACCCTAAGCCATCCTAAAACCCACCCCCAACCCTACACTAAGCACGCACTAAACCATCCCTAATAAGCCCACCTTAAACCATCCCTAAAAAACACCCTAAGCAACATACCAACCCTAACCACCCCCAAGCTTGCCCTAAACAGGCCTGGAACCCACACTGAACCAACCCTACCCCAACTTTGAACCGAACCCAGCCTAAACCCAAAGCCAACTGGTGATGCTGAGAATGCTGCAAACGATGCCGAGGATGTTAAAGCGCTAGCAGTGCTGGTGCAAAACGGGTGATTTTGAGTGAACGTGCTGAAATAAATATACAGCTTCTTAGCGAAGACAGGCTGCTGGGGTGTCGGCCAAAAAGCAGCGCCCAGCTGAAACTCATCAGGCTGCCGCGCGATCGGCAAGCAGACGTTTAGAGACAGCCATGCTCTGTGCTGGCATGCGTAAATGAAGCAGCCGGCCGCGATCTGCGCGAAAGTTTGCAACACGCAGAACATGGCAACTGGTTAGCTGAGGTGTGTGTGTGTGTGTATGCCAGTTACGGCAGTCTGCATCCTAGCTCAGTGTCTGGTCTAGTGGTGTCCGCACTTCGATTGCAACGGCAAGCGATTGCAGCTCTTCACGGGAAAGCACTTTCCACCAGCGTCAACTTCAAGCATGGCCCAATATTGCAGGATGGCGCTGTCGCATTTCCATCCTGATAAGCGTGGTGGACAGCTCCGGCTCTTTTGAGGATTCATGCCTTCAGCTCATATTCTTCCCGCGTTTCGCCTTTGGAGGGTCGGCGCTACATTGAGCAGTGCACTCTTGACTTCACCATTGCTGGTAATTTTGTGGTGCTCTATGGTCAGTTGTGGGCGAAGAGCTCTTCGGCGGCGGCGGCGCTGTGGCAGAACTGCGGTCGGCGTTCAACATGTTATCCGTTGACCTGCTGTGTTGACTGCTTATAAACCGTCTGTTCTGACATTCCAGCGCAGCGCCGTGGATTCGAACCATCTCACCATTTTTTTTTACAAGGACCTCAATACAAAGTGGTCAAATATTCGGTAGTCTATGGGCCTCTTAGCCCCCTGCGCCGCCCTGCCGCGCCGCCCCGCCGCGCCCCGGGCACGCCCGCGCACGCCCGCCGCCAGCCGCCACCCCGCCCCGCCACGCCCCGCCCCGCCACGCCCTCCCCCCCCGCCACGTCGCCCGCCCGCCCGCCCGCCCCGCCCGCCCCCGCGCGCCCCCCGCCCCGCCCGTTCGCCCCGCCACCCGCCCCGCCCCCCGCCCGCCCGCGCGCGCGCCGAGCGCAGCGCAGCGCCCCTCCGCCCCCCCACCTGCCCGCCCCGCCCCCCCATGCATGCACGCAGGCACGCCCGCCCCGCCTGCCCGCTTCGCCACACGCACGCACGCACGCACTCGCACGCACGCGCACGCGCACGCGCACGCGCACGCGCACGCGCACGCGCCACGCGCACGCGCACGCGCACGCGACGCAGCACGCACACGCAGCACGGCACACGCGCACGCGCACGCGCAGCACGCGCACGCGCAGCACGCGCAGCACGCGCACGCGCACGCGCACGCGCACGCACACGCACACGCGCACGCACACGCACACGCACACGCACACGCACACGCACACGCACACGCACACGCACACGCACACGCACACGCACACGCACACGCACACGCGCACGCACTGACACACGCGCGCACTGACACACGCAGGCACTTACACACGCACGCACTGACACACACACACACACAGACACACCCACACACCCACATACCAATACCCACACCCACACCCACACACACACACACACCCACACCCACACCCACACCCACACTCACACTCACACCCAGACCCACACCCACACCCACACCCACACCCACACCCACACCCACACGCACACGCACACGCACACGCACACGCACACGCGCACGCACACGCACACGCACACGCACACGCGCACGCACACGCACACGCACACGCACACGCACACGCACACGCACACGCGCACACGCACGCGCACCCGCGCATGCGCGCATGCGCACATGCGCACATGCGCACATGCGCGCACGCACGCGCACGCACGCGCACGCAAACGCACGCACACGCACGCAAACACACACACACACACAAACACACACACACACAAACACACACACACACGCACAAAAACACACACAAACACACACACACAAACACACAAACACACAAACACACAAACACACAAACACACAAACACACAAACACACAAACACACAAACACACAAACACACAAACACACAAACACACAAACACACAAACACACAAGCACACAAACACACAAACACCCAAACACCCAAACACACAAACACACAAACACCCAAACACACAAACACACAAACACACAAACACACAAACACACAAACACACAAACACACAAACACACAAACACACAAACACACAAACACACAAACACACAAACACACAAACACACAAACACACAAACACACAAACACACAAACACACAAAACACACAAAACACACAAAAACACACAAAAACACACACAAACACACACAAACACACACAAACACACACAAACACACACAAACACACACAAACACACACAAACACACACAAACACACACAAACACACACAAACACACACACAAACACACACAAACACACACAAACACACACAAACACACACAACCACACACAACCACACACAACCACACACAACCACACACAACCACACACAAACACACAAACACACAAACACACAAACACACAAACACACAAACACACAAACACACAAACACACAAACACACAAACACACACAAACAAACACAAACACAAACACAAACACAAACACAAACACAAACACAAACACAAACACACACACAAACACACAAACACACACTAACACACACAAACACACACAAACACACACAAACACACACAAACACACACAAACACACACAAACACACACAAACACACACAAACACACACAAACACACACAAACACACACAAAAACACACAAAAACACACAAAAACACACAAAAACACACAAAAACACTCAAACACACACAAACACACACAAACACACAAACACACAAACACACACAAACACACAAACACACAAACACACAAACACACAAACACACAAACACACAAACACACAAACACACAAACACACAAACACACAAACACACAAACACACAAACACACAATCACACAAACAGACAAACAGACAAACACACACAAACACACACAAACACACACAAACACACACAAACACACACAAACACACACACAAACACACACAAACACACACACACACAAACACACACACAAACACACACAAACACACACAAACACACACAAACACACACAAACACACACAAACACACACACAAACACACACAAACACACAAAAACACACAAAAACACTAAAAAAAACACCCAAAAACACCCAAAAACACACAAAAACACCCAAAAACACCCAAAAACACGCAAAACCACGCAAAACACGCAAAAACACGCAAAAAAACGCAAACACACGCAAAAAAAAAGCAACACCACGCAAACACACGCAATAACACGCAAAAACACGCAAAAAAACACGCAAAAACACACAAAAACACGCAAAACAACACGCAAAAACACGCAAACAACACGCAAAAAACACGCAAACACACGCAAAAACACGCAAAAACACGCAACAACACGCACAAACACGCAACAACACACAAAAACACGCCAAAAACACGCCAAAAACACGCCAAAAACACGCCAAAAACATGCCAAAACACGCCAAAACACGCAAAAACACGCAAAAAACACGCACAAACACGCACAAACACGCACAAACACGCAAAAACACGCAAAAACACGCACAAACACGCACAAACACACACAAACACACACAAACACCCACAAACACACACAAACACACACAACCACACACAAACACACACAAACACACACAAACACACACACACAAACACACACAAACACACACAAACACACACAAACACACACAAACACACACAAACACACACAAACACACACAAACACACACAAACACACACAAACACACACAAACACACACAAACACACACAAACACACACAAGCACACACAAACACACACAAACACACACAAACACACACAAACACACACACAAACACACACACAAACACACACACACAAACACACACAAACACACACAAACACACACAAACACACACAAACACACACACAAACACACACAAACACGCACAAACACACACAAACACACAAACACACAAACACACAAACACACAAACACAACTTGGGTGGGAACTTTCTCACAAAATCCGGGGACTTACCTAATTGTTTTTATGTCTATTGAGGCCACTGCATATTTTGACCGTAGCATATATGTGGGAATTGCTGTGTTCACCATTGTTTCCGGGCACTTCCCCCCTCGAGGCAGGGATCGGTGTGTCTATAGAATAAAGTCAACAGGAATATGTAGGATGGTGTGGGTTACAAGAAAGCTGCTTGAATGAACGCTAGATTGATTGCCAGCCAACATGCAGTGTGCTACTTTGGCATTCTCACTCCGAGTTCATTGTCTTTTTCAAGATCATTTCAGTGGCAAACAAGTTTGGACTTCTTTTTGCCAGTCCACTCAGGAAGCGATCAGTTCAGATTGGGCAACTACGGACAAGAAAGAAAGAGCTTTGTTGATTCATGCACACATCGGGAAGATCTCAGCCACACCATTTCAATAACACTGGTCAAAGCAGAAGTCATGGAGGGTAGCTTCGAGAGCTTATATTGCAAGCATGAAGATGAGAGCTGCAGGCAGAGCTTCAGGATCGTAATGGTAGATGAGTTGCGGTAGCAGCTGATGCCACGCAAGCTGCAAGGAGCAACTGGTTGCAGACATGCTCATGAAAGCAATTCGGACAAATGAGAAACAACAACAATTTGCAAACCACGGACACTACGCCAGCAAAGGGGATGCGGGAAGGAACTAGCGTGAGATTCAACGATCCTTGGAAGAGAACAGCCGGACAATCAGTGTAAGAATTATGTCGAACTCGCATTGCCCAAGGAAGCAAATTGTCAACGAAACCAATGTAGGCTGGAACTTTCGGCATAGCAGTCTGTCATTTCATGAGGAGGTCAGCTTAACGTTGCCTTCTTTATTTCATAGCCTAATGTGCCAAGGCAGCCTGATGCAAGTCTGATTTCTCTCTGCAACTTTGCTGCACTCTGGAGTAGTTTTGCATTGTCCGCCTCTCTAGTTGTGTTAGGTTGAGCTTGCTTGAGGCTACCTGATGCTGCTGCTGTGGAACCTTTTCACGCTTCAAAGTGTGCAGGACCTAGGAATGGTATTCAAATGATACAATTAAGCTTTGGCTTGAACAAGAAGAAGAGCCACAGCGCTGGTTTCTGCCAGGTTCAACTTGTAGAGGCTTCGCACAAAACACGGAAGCGAGCCAACAAATGGATTCAGGGCTGCAACTTGGCTGGGACCTCGGCGTGTTGAAGCAAGGAGCGAGTTCATTAGAGTTTCCTCGGCGCAAACCCGTTTGATTGCAAGCAGGCGTTTTGCTTCGCGGTGGCATGCTTCCAGTGTCCTGCAGTTCCATGTGCGTTTGCCTGGAGCTTAGTGAGTTGCTGTGTAAATATGTGGGAAACAAACACAAGCACAAACACAAACACTAACACACACACAAACAAACACACAAACACACACCCACCCACCCACCCACCCACCCGCCCACCCACCCACACACACAAACAAACAAACAGACAGACAGACAGACACACAAACAAACAAACAAACAAGCAAACAAACAAACAAACAAACAGACAGACAGACAGACAGACAGACAGACAGACAGACAGACAGACAGACAGACAGACAGACAGACACACACACAAACAAACAAACAAACAAACAAACAAACAAACAAACAAACAAGCAAGCAAGCAAGCAAGCAAGCAAGCAAGCAAGCAAGCAAGCAAGCAAGCAAACAAGCAAGCAAGCAAGCAAGCAAGCAAACAAACAAACAAACACACACACACAAGCACACACACACACAAACACACACAAACACACACACAAACACACACACACACGAACACACACACACACAACCACACACACAAACACACACACAAACACACACACAAACACACACAAACACACACAACAACACACACAACAACACACACGCAAACACACGCAAACACACACAAACACACACAAACACACACAAACACACACAAACACACACAAACACACACAAACACACACAAACACACACAAACACACACAAACACACACAAACACACACAAACACACACAATCACACACAAACACACACAAACACACACAAACACACAAACACACAAACACACAAACACACAAACACACAAACACACAAACACACAAACACACAAACACACAAACACACAAACACACAAACCACAAACACACAAACACACAAACACACAAACACACAAACACACAAACACACAAACACACAAACACACAAACACACACACAAACACACAAACATACACACACAC
>CAUJNA010000655.1:109979-125313 GCA_963377175.1 Effrenium voratum | reverse complement strand
ACACGCGAAACAAACACAAGCACAAACACAAACAGAGGCACGAACAGCGACACAAGCACAAGCGCAACACACACACAAACACGCACACACACACAATCACAAATGCAAACAAGCAGGCAACAGACAGACAGACTGACAGACAGACAGACAGACACAGACAGACACAGACAGACAGACAGACCGACAGACCGACAGACTGACAGACAGACAGACTGACTGACTGACAGACAGACAGGACAGACAGACAGACAGACAGGACTGACAGACAGATAGACTGACAGACTGACAGACTGACAGACTGACAGACTGATAGACTGACAGACACAAACTGACAGACTGACACAAACACAAGCGCAAACAAGCAAACAAAACACACAAACACAAACAGAAGCACAAGCACAAGCACGAACAAGCAAACTAATTAAAAACAAACAAGCAGGTCACACCGCCGCCAGTCGCCTGGCACAAACCAAGCCTCCTGTTCTTACAATTCACAGCGCTGGCCAACGAAATCGGCGCATATCGGCAAACAACTAATCAAAAATAATTTCAATCCACTAGTTCGATTTTGAAAGTGTGCGTCGCGGCATGTTGGTTGTGAAGACATCCTGTTCAGTAAAAGATCAAGTGCGGGTTCACACTGTTTGTGATCACTTGTGCCCCAGCTGTTTTTATCATTTGTGGCAGCATGCGTGCAGCGGTTGTGAACGCGCGTGGGCGTGTGTGTAACAGCACGCGTGCATCAGTGGTGGAAGCAGAGTGTGTAACACAGTGTATTGTCATTAATGCCAGCCTGCGCGCAGCGGTCGGGGATGCGCGTGGGCGTGTGTATGTTTGATTTGCGCTAGCATGTGTGCAGCGGTCGTGGGTGCGCGTGGGTGAGTGTATTACCATTTGTGCCAGCACGTGTGCAGCTTAGCCGCACGTGTGAAGACTCCGAGTACCCAACAAATGTCAAAAAGCATGAGAAATGCACCAAGCCGCCAGGTTCCTGACGGCGATACCAGCAACAAACGACCACGCAGACAAACAATAAGCAAGCAAACAAACAAACAATCAAATACACCAAACAAAACACAACAAAGCAAGCAATACAAAACAAAACCAAATAAGTAAACCAACCAAACCAAGCCAAACCAAACCAACAAACAAATCTTCAATCACACAAACGCACAGACGCACAAGCGCACCATCACGCGAGCACGAGCACGAACGCGAGCACGAGCGTGAGCACGAGCACGAGCGCCAGCACCAGCGCACGTACCAGCGCAAGCAAGCAAGCGCAAGCGCAAGCGCAAGCGCAAGTATGACATGAGCGCAAGCGCAAGCGCAAGCATGAGCGCAAGCGTGAGCACAAGCGCAAGCACAATAAGCGCAAGCACAAGCGCAAGCGCAAGCACAAGCACATGTGCAAGCAAACCAGCAAACAAGCAATCAACCAGACAGACAGACAGGCAGACAGACAGAGAGGCAGACAGACAGACAGACAGAGACAGAGACAGAGACAGAGACAGAGAGAGAGATAGAGACAGAGACAGAGACAGAGAGACAGACAGACCAAGCAAGCAAGCAAGCAAGCAAACAAACAAAAGTACCAAACCAACAAACAGGCAAACAGACAAACAGACAAACAGACAGACAAGCAGACAAGCAAACAAAAGCAAGCGACCAAGCCAAGCCAAGGCAAGCCAAGCCAGACCTAAGCAAAAGAACACAAACAATCGCAAACACACGCAAACAAACACAAGCGCAAACGCAACGAAAGAAACGAAGACGATAGCAAGCAAGCAAGCAAGCAAGCAAGCAAGCAAGCAAGCAAGCAAGCAAGCAAGCAAGCAAGCAAGCAAGCAAGCAAGCAAGCAAGCAAGCAAGCAAGCAAGCAAGCAAGCAAGCAAGCAAGCAAGCAAGCAAGCAAGCAAAGAAGCAAACAACAGACACAATGACACAAGCAAACAAACAAAGGAAAGCACAAACAATTAACAAGAGAGACAAACAACCAAACAAACAAACAAACAAACGCTCAACGCACAACCGCGAAACACAAAGGCGCACACGCACACAAACGCGTAGCAAACAAACAAAAAAAAGCAATTAAGGAACGAAACCAGCAAACAAGCTAGCAGACAGGCAAACAGAAAACCAAACAAATCCAAACCAAATCAAGCTAAGCTATGCAAGGCCAAGCCAAGCCAAGCCAAGCCAAACCAAACCAAACCAATAAACCAAACCAAACTAGACGAAACCAAACAAAGAAACGCACAAGCAATCAAACAAACACAGACAAACAAACAAGCAAGCAAGCAAGCCAGCAAGCGAGCGAACCAAGTAAACAACCAAGCAAGTAACCAATCAAACGCACAAATAACAGATAGACAAAACAAACAGGCAAACCAGCAAGCAAACAAACGCAAACCAAGGCACAAGCAAACGCACAAACAAACACATACACACACACAGGCATGAAAACAAAGAAGCGCGCGAGCAACAGGCAAGCAAGCAAACAAACAAACAAACAAGCGACGGAACAACAAAACAAAGTAGCAACAAAAAGCAAGAAACCGAGAAACAATGAAACAAAAATAGTAGAAACAAAGACATGGAGAAACAATACTCAAATACAAAGGAACAAAGGAACCCGGAAACAAGGAAACAACGTAACAAAGCAAAAGGAAACAAAGAAACAATGAATCAAAGAAACCAAGAAACAAGCAACAAACAAACAAACAAACAACCGCACAAACACAAACAAGCGCAAACACAATCAACCAAACAACCAAACAAACAAGCTAACAAACAAGCAAACAAACAGACAAACAAACCAACCGACAAAAACAAACAGTCAAACAAAGAAACACACGGTGCCCAAACGCACCAGCAAACACACACAGACACGCAAACACACAAACACAGAAACGCACAGACACACAATCACACACACGGTCAAAGAAGCAAAAAACGAACGCACAAACAAGCAAACACAAACAAACAAACAATCCAACGCCAAGCAACACAAGCAAATAAACAACCAACCGAAACAAAACACACAAACCAAAACAATGAATCCACCCAAAGCGACCGAAACAATCGAACAAAACGCACAAACAACCAAACTAGCAAAACATCGTACAAACATACAAACAAACATGCGAAACGAAAACAAACAAATGCAAGCCATCAAACAAACAACCGAACAAGCAAGCAACCAAACAAACCCACCAAACAAACAAAGAGGCCGATACAACCAAACCTACAATCAAACAAACAAACAAACACACAGGCAAGCAAGCGAGCGCGCGAAGAATCGAACGAGCGAACAAACGAGCAAAAAAACGAAAACGGACAATCAAAACAAGCCGACAAGAAAACAATCAAAAAAAAGAAAGCAAGAACAAGCAACCAGCAACAGCAATCAAAAACAACCGACACAAGCAAGCGAACGTACACCGACAAACGCAATCAAAACAAGCACTCAAAAACAACCAAACAAACAAAGACAAACAAACAAAGATACAGACAAAACACACAAACAAACACAAGAAAGCAAACAATCAACCAACAAACTAATGAACCAACTAGCTGGCTAGCTAGCTAACTAACTAGTTAACTATCTAGCTACGAAACAAACATGAAAACAACTAGAAGCAAGCGAGCAGGAACAAACAACCAAACAAAGAAACAACATCAAGAAAGACACAACAAACATACCAACTAACAAACAAACATCCACACCAAACCCAACCAACCCTAAAGCAAACAAAGCCAACCAACCAACAAGCCAACAGACCAACGCACCAACAAGCCAATCAACCAACAAGCAAACAAACAAACAAGCAAACAAACAAAAACACAGACCAAAAAAAGCAAGCAACAAGCAGGCAAGCAAGCAAGCAAGCAAGCAAGCAAGCAAGCAAGCAAGCAAGCAAGCAAGCAAGCAAGCAAGCAAGCGAGCGAGCGAGCGAGCGAGCGAGCGAGCGACACGAAACGAACAAACAAACAATCAAGCGAAGAAACAATCAAACAAACAAACAAACAAACGAACCACCAAACCAACAAACAAACAAGCAAGCGAGCAAGTAAGCAAGCAAGCAAACAAACAAACAAGCGAACAAGAACAAGCAAGAACAAGCAAGAACAAGCCAGCAAGAACAAGCAAGAACAAGCAAGAACAAGCAAGAACAAGCAAGAACAAGCAAGAACAAGCGAGAACAAGCGAGAACAAGCCAGCAATAACAAGCAAGAACAAGCAAGCGCAAGCAAGCCAGCAAGCAGGCAGGCAGACCGGCAGGCAAGCAAGCAAGCAGGCAGGCAGGCAGGCAAGCAAGCAAGGAAGCAAGCGAGCAGGCAGGCAGACTGGCAGGCAGGCAGGCAGGCAGGCAAGCAAGCAAGCAAGCAAGCAAGCAAGCAAGCAAGCAAGCAAGCAAGCAAGCAAGCGAACAATCAATCCAAACAAACAAGAACAAAGAAGAACAAGCAAGAACAAGCAGGAACAAGCAAGAACAAGCCAGCAAGAACAAGCAGGAACAAGCAAGAACAAGCCAGCAAGAACAAGCAAGAACAAGCAAGAACAAGCCAGAACAAGCAAGAACAAGCCAGCAAGAAGCAAGAACAAGCAAGAACAAGCAAGAACAAGCCAGAACAAGCAAGAACCAGCCAGCAAGAAGCAAGAACAAGCAAGAACAAGCAAGAACAAGCAAGAACAAGCAAGAACAAGCCAGCAAGAACTAGCAAGAACTAGCAAGAACAAGCAAGCAAGCAAGCAAGCAAGCAAGCAGGCAGGCAGGCCGGCAGGCAGGCAGGCAAGCAGGCAAGCGCGCAGGCAGGCAGCAAGCAAGCAAGGAAGCAAGCAGTCGAGCAATCAATCGCGCAAGCCTGAAGAGCATCGCTCCAGGGCGCAAAAGTGGCTGGCGCAGATGCGGGGTACCTACTAGTGCCCGTGAGAAGAACGTATGTGCAACGGGTGTGCGTGTGCAATAGGGATATGTGCGCAATGGGGCACTTGAGCCAGCTCCTCTTTCCCTTGTGCTGCCAGCTGCGGTGGTTAGCTCTGCGTCCGGAGGAGGCTTAGCGCATTTTGCAGGCAGCGTGCCAGCGACGAGTAGGTGATAGAGCGCTGGCAGTCGAGGCGTGCAGTCGAGGCGTCAAGCAAGAACGATGGGAGCGCTCCCCCAAACACTCCTGGGTCCTGATGCTGGGCATGACCTGGGCTTTCCGCCGATGATGAGCGTGTGAGAGCGGCGTTGGATTTTGCGCGGTTGCTTGCAAGAAGGTGGAGCGCGCACGGAATGCTCGCCCGCTGCGAGGAGCAGGCTGGAGCTGCTCGAGGCCTCGACAAGGCTCTTGAAAAAAGGGTGGCCCGACAAATCCCAAGCTCTGAGAGGGGGCCAAGAAGTACGAGGTCTCCCTCTGAACGTGAAAGAGGAAACGACAAGGTCAGATCTACTGCGCGACTGCAACTGCCAAGCCCTCACTCACCAACGAACGAGCTCAGCGCTGACTGGAAAATTCTTGGCGAGATTTGGGTTGTTTGAGCTGGAGGGCGAGTCCGAGAAGCTCAGCAATCAGGAGCTCACCTACCCGAAGCGCTATGTGATCTTCTTTGCCGGTGGCTTCTTCACGCGAGCCTGACCACCCCCGGGCAAGTAGTGGACTTTTTGGGGGCCGCCGTGTCAAACCTGCCTTCGGACTTCCTCCTCTTTGGACGGCTTGGTGGTGGTTGGGTGCCAGGTCACTGCCCCCGTCCGCAGCCCTGTGGTTGGTGACACAGAAGTCATATCGTGCGCAGGTCCTGCGAATGTCCGGTGAGGGAGTGGCCGTGTGTCGTCGGCTTTGCAAGCGCGGGGGTCACGAGTGGGCAGCTGCTCTTGGAGGACCCATTTTGGGTTTGTGAAGAGGCACATTTGCGGCTACAAAGTTCTTGGAGCTGGCAGCCCAGCCACTGGCAGCCCAGCCACTGGCAGGTGAAGCTCTTGGTGTCCCAAATCAAGGAGCGCCTGGTCTTGAGGTAAGGAACAGAGGACGCTGGCAGCTTTTGGCCTGTGATCAAGGAAGGAGGCGTTCGTGCCGCGGTAGGGCATTTCAGTTTGACTGCATGATTGCTAGCGTGCTTGCAGTCCAGCTTGGGAAGTTTCTATCCACGCACGAACGAGGGCAACTGAGTTGGCGTCTTCGTAGCTGTCAACGCCTTGTTGGGGGTATAAACGCGTCCGATGATTGAAGCCGGCCAGAAGGACCTAGAATGACCACAAGGATACAGCACTCTTTCGCAACACGTATCGAAAGTGTTGGCTCCCAGCCATGTTGCGTGGTCTTAAAGTGCGAGCAGCGTGCCCATCCCAAGGCGCTTCGCTCCATCAACTGCCAGGACAGCGTTGTCGCAGGTGATGAATGCGTTTGATGTTCAAGATGTGAAAATGGCGGCGCGCGCAATTTCGCAGCTGAGTGAGGAATGCCCAGAAACATTCTTCGTCGCCCCAGCTTTATGCAGGGAGCCTCTGCCCCAGTGCTGTAATCAACTTAAGCATGCATGCGTCGTTCTGCAAGGCTTTCGGCAAGCTCAGTTACATCATGGAGCGGGAGCTGTCTCCAGCTTGGCACAACATTTGAGACGGATACCGGGGCGAACTGCTTGTTGCCATGGCCTGCCAGCTCAGCAGCACTCAGGGGACCCTGCGAGCGTGCTGTTGCAGTGCTTGGGCGTGCAGAAGTTGGAGGAAGGCAGCTTCATTTTTTGTGTTTCCACCAAGGACTTGACAGCGCAAGATGTGTCAGAGGTTAGATGGCTTCTTGAGTGGAGATGCTGTTTCAACACAACACTGATCTGACATGCCCGGTTCACTGCAACTCCATTTGCTTGGTTCATATTCTGAATGGTGGCAAGAGATTGATGGTCAGGACACTGACAAATAACGGGGAATTCGGGATGCACCTCTCATTCCACTTGCCTTGTTTGTTTGTTTGTTTGTTTGTCTGTCTGTCTGTCTGTCTGTCTGTCTGTCTGTCTGTCTCTCAGTCTGTTTGTTTGTTTTGCGTTCGTTTTCGTTTTTTTCCCCTCTCTCTCTCTATGTCTGATCATGCATCACTCAACATTGTTCATCAAAGACGTCCGTGCTACGGCCACAATTGAGCTCTGCTGTTTGGAAAGCAAACGTGCCTCGAGCATGGAACAGATCAGGACACTTAGTTCAACGCGATGCTTTGAACATGAGGGGCAGGGAGAGAAGCGGCTATTCGGCAAGCGTGCAAGCCAGCGGGCCCTTCGGAGCCAGTTTAGAGCGGCATTGGACGCGCAACAGCTGGGAATAGGATGGGCACGGCAAGCTAGCTCTTACCTTCGGCGCACGGTAGTTGGAAGGTGACTAAGTGAGTCTCTTCATTGTAGATCTGGCTAGCTTGCATTGATTTCTTGCTGCCTGGCTTTTCCTGGTTGATTGCTTGCTTGCTAGCTCGCAAGCTAGCTGTTAACTAAATGAGTTAGTTGGTGGGTTTGCTAGCTAGTAAGTTTTATATTGACTTGGCTCGTTGGGCGTCTTGCATACAATCGTCATTAGCAGGACTCTCTACTTGTTAGCTCGTTGGTGTGTCAGTCAGTTACTTTGTTTGACTGAGCTCGTGAGCAAGTTTAATAAATGCAATATAACTATCCATGTTTCTCAGGCATCGCAACGAAGGGGCTTTGCAGATTGGTTTGTCGTCCGCCTAATCGAACATATTACTCGATTTTAGTGTTCCTCAGTTTGCCCGAATGTCTCTTACCCGGTAAAATTGTTTTGAACCTTACCATGGCAACTTGCGTCTGGAGGTCAGAATTCCAGGGCGGCTTGTGGGGAGCGTTTCAAAATTCAAGCCCAATTCTGTGCATACCTGGCTGGGTAGGCTTGACAGGATGCAGGCTTGAGTGAAAAGGCTTCTTGTAAGAAGGGTGTGACACTATGAGAAGATGTGAAGACTTCACACTTTCCGTCCTGTGAGCTTGGCAGGCCTTAACTTTTCGTGGAGCAATTTTTGGATGCTTTGGGTATTCATGGCATCGCTGGCCCAGGCTCGGGCCATGCATTGTATGCATGTGCATTCTCTGGTTTGACTTGTCCGAAGCTGGATTTCGGTAGGAGCTTGTGGATCTTGGTGGGTGGTTTGCTGGGTTTGTCTTTTGGCTGCCTTGGTTGGACATGTTTCAAGATCTTTGCGTGCTGGGGGTTCTCTCGTTGGAGCTTGCAGTGCTTGTGCTTGGAAGCTTTGGAGGCTTCGTGTTGTTGGCTTGGGAACTTAACATGTTCGCAATGCTTGGGCGAGTGAATGTGGCCAGGCATTAGCTGCTAACCGATGGCGCGACTTGTACGAAGCTGACCTCGAAGAGACGGCGGGCTGCGAGCATTGTGGCAGTGCGAAATGAATAGTCAAGCAGCGCTTTATTTGCCAGATGAGAATCTTGGCTTTGCGAGAGCGATGGTACAATGAGCCTTGGATGCTGCAATTGGATTGACCGGGATCAGCATAGCAAGAAGAGGCGTCCGAGTCTTGAGTCAAACCATAGCGGAAAAAAGTCAACACTGGAGAGCTGAGTGATTCTTGTGTCGGCAATGCCAACTGCCTTTTCAACTAGAGATGCGTTCCACAACTGCGCTTGGGTTCTGCATTTGAAACGGAGGTAGCAATGTGCAGCTCAACCTGGTCACATGTAGTGTTGACTGCTTTTCTGGATGGCAATTTCATCGGTTTTGTGCCCTCGCAAAGGAGCACTTGCTGCACTGGCGGCGTCAAGAATTGAGAAGGATTGATACGAAACACAAGGCTGGCGTACTTCTGGGAGCGTTAGATGTTTCTCGGCTTGCACTGGCCAGGTTCTGCTTGTGAAGCTCCACAGCCTCATGGCCTACATTGCTGGGCTGAGACCTCATTCTGTGTAGCAAGCCGAATCCTTTGCTGTCTTTTGGAAGGCTGCGGGACATTTGGGAGAACAAGCGGGGTGAGCTTACGGCACAAGAACGTGCAAACAGGTGCCGAGCGCACTGAAGCATTTGCAAGACTCGTGTCCCTGTGCAGGGCAAGAGAAGATCGAATTCTGCAATTGTGCCTTTCGAGTGGTCACCCACCTCACGCAGTAGAACCCGTCCTTGAGGCAGGGGCACCCAACGTCTATCGGGAACAGACCAGAGTGAGTGGGACAGACAGAGCCGCACTGCGCAGGCTTTCACTCAAGAAGCAGCTGAAGCTGCTGGCCCGTTCAGCGACAAGCTCCGGCACATCCCAGGCCGCAAAAGTAACACAATGCCTCGGTATGACGTTGGGGCGCATTCGCCCACACATGCGCGTGCGTGATTCCAAACAACATTTAGATTATTCTCAAGTCACCAGATTCGACAAAGAAGCAAGTGTACCTGCGCGCACAAGCAAGGGCAGGTGCACAGGAAGGGCAAACCTCGCTGTGTCAGCCGTGCATGTTTGTCATGTGCGTGAGTGGGCGTTCAGGTGTTTGTGCAGTCGAACGGGTGTGCTTATCATTTCGTTTGCGTGTGCAACGATGAGCGCGTATGTGCGGAGTGGCGCGCTCGCGTGCGCTCGCACGAGACAGGCGTAATCGTGTACGTGCCTTCGTGGTTGCTGTTGTGTAAACGGGACCCGCTACGGGACAGCAGGGCAAAACCCTGAAAACGCATGCGAAACATGCTTGCTTCCAGCCTGCCAGAAAGCTTTGCTGCATCGAGTTCTGGGGACAAGGACGTGACAGGTTTGACAGCAGGGAGACAATTGCCAGCTTTTTCTGGAGGATCAGATTGCCGAGGAACGGGCAAGCGCTTTAGAGGCTCGCGAGCGAATAATCAGTTGCTTCAAGATTGTGTGACATACGCTTCCAAGAGCCTTCGCCGTTGAACAGGTCATGTTGCTTCGTGAGACAAGATCCTACTCGCGAGGTTGCGCGACTTGATGCCTTTGACACGATCGACCACTGCGTGCTTAGCCATTTACAGGACAGGGCGGAGTTGGCCCAGAGATTATGGCTGGCCAATTTTGAGAACCCCATGTCATACAAGAGCTCAATGCACTTGAGCTTGGTTTCGCAAAGCTTTCATTGTGTCCTGGCCCACCTTGCATGTCTCCTGCCTTCTCTAACTGCCAGGTGTGTGAGGCTTGCTTGCGCATTGTTTCGCATCACTCAGCCGACCCCTGCAAAGCTGGATGTATTGCGACGCAAGGCTGAGTTGCTTTCTGTGTGGCTGGCTGGGTAGGGCCAGAAAGCTTTAATATGCTTGGAGACGCCTGCAGTCAAGTTTCTCGATGGATGCCGCTGCCTGGTGCTATCCTTTCTCCCAGGCTGCAGGAGTGCGAGTGGGTCAAAAAAGCCCCGCGTGAACGCCCTGTTGTGCCTTGTACGGCTCGCGAAGAAATGGTGGCCAGTAGCAAGGATACCTCCCTGCGAACATTTTCAGCCATCTGGTCGCTTCCAAGGAGTTATTTGCGTCACACTTGGTAGGGGCGACGATACGAGACTGCGGCTGACCCTCAAGCTGTCCTTCATCGCTCTTTGTAGGGCGGTTCTCGCGACGTGTGAGCAAAGGCGGACCGACAGCAGCAGCAAATGTGCTAGGCTGCGATGGTGCTAGCGTTGCTTGCCCTTGCAGGGCTCGTTGGTTTAAGCAGCGGGCCCAGCTTGAGTGGTGTCACGTATTGGAGGTGCAGGAGTTCGTGGCTCAGGGGCTCGCCTTTGAAGTGCCGCCTGATCTGCGCTGTTTGCCACAAGCTCCGCAATTAGACCTGGCCGCCGTTCCTGTCACTGCGTCCTAAATCGCTGAAGCAGGTCATATAGTTTGCCCCAACTGTGTTCCGGCAACAAGCAGTTGCTCCGAAGCTGCGACAGAAGCTGGCGCCATGCCGCTGAGTCTCGCGTGCCCGTCCGGCATGTCTGACCAGAGACTCCTTACCTGCGGGGATGGCCGAACGTTATGTCCTTGGGCGCCTTGACCGCGCCCCAGCGCGCTGCGTGGGCCGTCGCGCTCAGGCAGGGGGTGAAGGCGCTGGAGTGAGCGCGGCGTGCTCAGCCTTGCCTTGACTCCTCTGAAGATGGAGCAATGAGCCCAGCGCTGAGATGGTTGTCGCAAAGTGCGCGGGGCGTGGCTTGCTTCGTGAAAGATCAGTGGGTGACAGGCTTTTTGGGGCCTCGCAGAGGGTTTGGCCTGTTGCTGCTGCAGTCGAGGCTGTTTACTTCATCAGCCACATGACGCCAGACAGTCTCAGCAAGTTTGTTTCCAACCCCGTCCCCCCTCCGACACACCTCATGCTTCCCAACTTTCCTTCCTTGAGGCCGTCCCAAGTCCATTTCTTGAATCCTTCCCAAGTCCACACCTGCGTTGTTCAGCGAGTCAGAGATTGCAAGTCCGTGTCTCGCGCGCGGTGGTTCTCCAAGCCTGGCGGTGAATCAGAAGGGCAGCATTTCGCTTTCAAGCTCGGCTAGATGCGGCTAGATCGCCCTGCGCACGAGGCCCTGAGGAAGGCAGCTCGTTGCTGCCCCAATCTGTGCTCTCGCCAATTGCTCTGGTCGTCACTCTTTTCGAGAGAGACACCCCGCTTGCCTGGAGCCGATTGTTTCCTTGCCATACTTGAGGCGCATGAAGCTCAGCAGACCGTGACCCTCGAAGCGTTTGCGGCGCTGCGAGAAGTTCTCATACTTGTAGAAGAACGGATCAGAAACGCCCATGTGGTCTTACCTTAACACAACAAGTCAGTTTGCGCTGCTTGGTCAGGCCTTGCTCTGACATCGCTATACCGTCGAGCTTGTTGGGACAAGTGGCTGCCTTCGTAGGAGGGCCTGCGACGGCCGACAGTTGTGTAGAGCGGCAGAAAAAACGAAGCGTGAGCGCCAGCGACGGGAAGTTTTCAAGTTGTCATTGGAAAGCCTTACTGGAGCTGGTTGAAGCCCGGGTTTAATCCGAGAAGAGGTGTTTGAGCAGGGTCTGTGTCCATTACTGTACGCGCCCTCATCCTGATGCGTTTACAGGGCGGCGCCTCCTGTTCGCCTGCCAATCATTCTCACCAGCGTCGCCTTATGATCATATATTTGGCTCGCTTCTTCCCTTCCATTGTCCTCTTGACTATTAGACTCGTGTGATGTATGGGCTTTGTTGGAAGCGATAGACACCGGCTCAGCCGGCGCATGGCCCAACGATACGTGAAGCGCGAGCGTGAGTGGCAGTTTCAAGATGCGTGGGGAGGCGTGCAGGTTTGGTTGATCCTCATGTTCTGGCGACTCGCTGCCATGTTGCGTGGCAAAAAAGCGACGTCTCGACACGCAGCGTCCCCGCTGGCCTCAGTGCTTTGTCGGTTTTTCGCGCCTGTTCGCGCGTGAGGACAAGACACTGATCCAGCCAGCGGCTCTTGCATTGCTTGTGTTCAGGCCAATTTGTGATTTTGTTGCAAACACATTTTTGCGACGGTTTGTATTTCCGCAGACACTTGGCAAACGTGTCAGCATCAGTGATGTTGCGAGCCAGTGAATGCGCATATTAAAGAGCCAGGATTTGCAGCTGCAGCGCCTGAGGCGGATCACAGCTCAGGACTGACACCAAGACAACTGACATATTGATTTGGCAGTGCGTTCGAACAGCAAGGATGTATCTGATCGCAGAGACGTCTTGCTAGATCGCTGTACAGAGGCTGGTGAGGCAGGATGCTCTCCAGACTGACCCTTGAGCTTTGCAGAGACAATGCTGCCAGTGCTGTCATGAGATCCTGAGGGGATCATTCATGGGCTGCCCTATTCGCCAACCCCCGAAGCAGCCGCGATCAAGGTAACGCTACAGGCCTGCTTTCTTATTTGCGCCCCTTTGGAATTATCCCCTTGCCCCCATTCCCCTCTAAGATCTTTTCCCCCCCGTCCCCCCCGAGATCTTCTCCCCCTTTTCCTCCCTAAGATCCTTTCCCCCCTTCCCTGTTGAGATCCTTTCCCCCCTTTTACCCCTAAGCCCTTTTCCCCCCGAGATCTTCTCCCTGTTCCTTCCCCCCCCCCCCCCCCCGAGATCTTGTCCCCCCTTTCCTTGTTGAGATCCTTTCCCCCTTTCTCCCCTAAGGCCTTTTTCCCCCTGAGATCTTCTCCCTTTCCCTCCCTAAGATCCTAAGATCCTTTCCCCCCTTTCCCCCCCGAAGTCCTTTCCCCCCTGTGATCTTCTCCCTTTTCCTTTCTAAGATCCTTTCTTTGTTGAGATCCTTTCCCCCCTTTCCCCCCCAAGGCCCCTCAGATCTTCTCCCTTTTCCTCCCCCCCCCCCCCGGAGATCTTTTCCCCGCTTTCCCTGTTGAGATTCTTTCCCCCATTTTCATCCCTAAGATCTTTTCCCCCCTCTCCCTGTTGAGATCCTTGCGCCGCTTTCCCCCCTAAGGCCTTTCCTAAGCTCTTTCCCCCTTTTCCGTGTTGAGATCCTTTCCCCCCTTTCCTCCCTAAGGCCTTGTCCCCCCCTGAGATCTTCTCCCTTTTCCTTCCCCTCCCTCCTATCCGAGATCTTTTCTTCCCTTTCCCTTCAGATCCTTTCCCCCCTTTTATCCCCAAGGCCTTTTCCCCCCCTCAAAATGTTTTCCTCCGTAAGATCTTTTCCCCCCTTTCCCCGCTAAGCCCCCCTCAGATGCCCGCTGAGGCCTTTTCTTTCCCTGAGATCTTCTCCCTTTTCCTCCCTAAGATCTTTTCCCCCTTTCCCTGTTGAGATTCTTTCCCGCCTTTCCCCCCTAAGGCCTTTTTTCCCCCGAGATCTTCTCCCTTTTCCTTCCCCCCCCCCTCCGAGATCTTTTCTCCTTTCCCTGTTGACATCCTTTTCCCTTCTAAGGCCTTTTCCCCCCCCGAGATCTTCTCCCTTTTCCTCCCTAAGATCTTTTCCCCGCTTTCCCTGTTCAGATCCTTTCCCCCTTTCCCCCCTACGGCCTTTTCCCCCTCCGTAAGATCTGTTCCACCCTTTCCCTGTTGAGATCCTTTCCCCCTTTCCCCCCTAAGGCATTTTCCCCCCCTATCGTTTCCACCCATTTTCCCCCCCAAGATCCGCTCCCCACTTCCCCTCCTGGATCTTTTCCTCCTTGAGGCCTTCCCCCCCCTAAGATCGTTTCACTCTTTCCCGCCCTAAGATCCTCCCTTTTTCTTCTTAGGTCTTTTCCCCCTTAAGAGGATAATCAAATTCTTCACGCCATCCAACTAGCCGCTTGTGACATGTATCAGCCCCGCAGAAAAAAGCGCGATTTTGAGCCAAATGCGGCTTGGTTGCTTGCAGAATGTTTTTTGCGGCCCCGAGCAGGCGACCCCCTGTTACTAGATTTACATACAAGGCTCCATCGGTGTAGACTCAGAAAATATTTTTCCGCCCTTCCCCCCTTAAGATCTCATTTCCCTTCACTTTCCTTTACTTCCCTTCATGTCCCTTTATGTCTGTTTTTTGTCCTTTTCCTTCATTTCACTTCATGTCATTCATTTCCATGCATTTTCCTTCATTTGCAGTTTTTTCTTCACCAGCATGAGCAACATCCCCAGCATCACTTGCATCATCCTCATCCTTGGCAGGCACTGATGCGGATGATGCAGGTGATGCTGGCGATGTTGCCCAGGAGATTCTAAGGATGCAGCGGACCCGGGGGAATCAAACACGGAACGTCTTCTCACCGCGTACGTGGCCACCCCCGGAGGGAGGGGTAGGAGGTAAAGAGGTAAGGAGCATTCCAACATGCCGTCTGTTGTTGGCAGATTTCATCATGAGCACAGAATCAGGTTTGGCCATTGGAATGCTCCCAAACATGCCACAATGATGCAGGGTAGAATCAAAGACTTCCCTATGCTTAAGGTTGCCTTTAGCCGTTAGGAGTTGAATCATTTGCGCGCGCGCGAACAAACAAAATTCCCACCAGCAAGGAGGAGCCAGACAAAATTGCGCTTGTTGCATAGCAGTCGACAAGTTAAGAAAGCTTGGGCGGCCCAGACGCAACCAAATTGCGCTTGCGGCGGCTTCGCGTGGACTAAACTTGACTAAGCCTATCTCGCACTGTGACAGGTTGTTGAATCGAACGCACTTTCGATCATTGCTTCAGGGCTATCCTATCAGATGGGGTCGGTGTTGTCCTGCGCAGGTACTCCGAGCCTTGCTTCCCGAAGAGGCGCGCCATGCAGTGTAGCAGCAGCTGCACGCACACACACACACACACATACTTGCAGCGTTGGCTGCCGGCAAGACAATATGTTCAGTTCTATATATGTGTATGTACATAATTATATACACCCAGAACCGGCATCACACACACACATCTATCTATATATATATATATATATGCTTATCACCTATGCCTATACCATGCAACGTGTATCACATGATTTATTTT
>CAUJNA010000655.1:92479-104979 GCA_963377175.1 Effrenium voratum | reverse complement strand
TGGCCACAGCCCTCGAGGCAGGGCTGGTGAACATGTCCCGCCCACAGCGCCGCCTTCCACGGCTGCGCTTGCTGTTTCCGTGCCCGAGCAGCCGCAGAAGGCGGCTCGCAAAGCGGCTAAAACCGTGAAGAAGCGCCCGGCCAAGGCTGCTGCTTTGAAGCGGCCAGCTTCCGCTGTTCTAAAGCGACCGGCCTCTCGCGGGCAGTAAAAAAGTTGTCCCATTTCTTGGGTTGGATGCGGAAATGCTTACCAACTTAGGCCCTGAGTGTCCAGATTTGTTGGAATAGCTGGGGTGGGGGCCTTACGTGCTTTGACACTTGGTGAATGTGATCTCTGCGTAGTGCTTTGTTTTGATGTGCCATTCAGCTGGCATTTGAGCGTCTCTAAGGCGCGCCAAAGCTGTGAGCGCGATAGAAAAAATCGGCTTCCTGCGGCCGCTGCTAAAGCGAGCTTTGATTATTTTTATAGGCTGGTGTGGCCTCCAAAATCGGCTATTCCGTTTCGTGGTTGGGCAAACCCTCTCGACCCAGAGGCTTCACTTTTAGCACCGGATCTCAGGACCAACATGGAAGGTGGAAGAGGCCCAAAGCAACCTTCAAGCTCCTTCCCTTCAGCACTTCAGCAGCCCACCCCCTCCAAGATCGTCCCGTTGATTTCTTCTTCCAGGACAGCTATAAGAGTTTGTGCATGGGCCAGCTCAATAACACCTTCTGACCGATGTTCGCCCGGGATGCATCGGCCAGCCTGGCGCGCCTGCCACTAACCTTAAGGTGGTTCGACCACCGAATCGTCCGGTGCTTCGGTTGTTGGTTGTTTTTAGTTGTTTTGGGTTGGCTTCGTGGCTGGGCAAACCTTCTCTCAAACCAGAGTTTTGGCGTTATGGCTGGCTGCGCCAGTGGCCTGGCTTGACGAGCTGTGACAAAGCAGACCCTAAGCTTTTCGCAGGTTCCCGGCATCGGTCCGACCTAACAGCTGTGACGCAGATGGCTGTGAGAGACCAGACGACACGAGCCAGACTGGCGGGCGCTTCAGCTCAGCGTCATTTCACCGGCAGCTAGCTGGCTCCAATTGTGCGTGCGCCCCGCGCAGACTCGATCCGGCAAGGATGCCTCATGCTGTCTTGAAGCTGCCCACTGCGCAGCAGGTGAACCTGATGTGCCAGGTCATGGCGGTAAGGGTTTTGCAGCGGTGGCTATCACAAAGTTCCTCAAAACCTGCAAAACCAGACGGTGGATGTCCAGGGCAGCTGAAGCAGAAGCAGCCGTGGACGCCTTTTGAAACGCTCCCTCTTGGAACTCTCCCAGTCCAATTCCTACGTTGGAGAATTTCAAAAGGAGAACTCCAATGGAAGAATTCTAAACAAACCTGCCAAAAAGCAAACATCCAATGGGAAAATATAAGTGGATGGCTCCACAGAGAAATTCCACTGGGAAAGTTCCCACGGGGGAATTCCAATGAAAAAATCCAGGGCAGAATTGCAAGGGAAACTTTGCAAAGGCAGAACTCAGATAGGAGAATTCCAATGGACATTTTCACAGGGACATAAAGGCAAAGGACAATATTTAATGGGAGAATGTCAAAGGGATAATTTCAGCGGGAAAATGTTAAAGGGACAATTCCAATGGGAAACGTCCAATGGGAAAATAGGAAAGAAACAACCTATAGAACTTTCCTTCGGGGTTTCTCTTGCAAGCAGCTGTGCCTCAAAAATATAAAATACAGGTATACGACGCAGTCTTCACTTCGAAGCTCCTCTACAGTTTGGAACCAACAGAAGCAACAGCCGCCTAATTGGACACATTCCAACTCAGGGTAGAAAGGAAAGGAAGATTCCGTGTATGGAGACCACACACATTGACAGAGCTAACGCAAACCAAGAAGTTTATCGCAGGGCGAATGAAGCGATGGGAGTGGACACAAATGTTCCGAATTTCCAGAGGAAGTTTCGCCCACTAAGTGCAGTACTGTATGATAAAAGGTTTGAACTCCTCGGTCACATCACAAGAAGACCACGCCACCACCCGCGACATCAGGTCACATTTGCTACGAACTCCTTAGAACCAAGAACAGTCGACCACAGAAGGGTGGGAAGACCAAGACGATCACGGACGCAAGAAACCATGAAAGCTTGTTGGGGTTACTCGAACAGTGATCAACCATATAACATAAGTGTCAAACAGATGGCGATTGCAAGAAGGCCGGGTGCTAGCGGGCATGCAGTGACGGTGCGCGCATTTTGCGAGATTGACAGCAGGGCGCAAGGGGGCATGGAGTTTGGGATGCCGTTTGGGGTGCTGTTGGAGGTGCTAGCGATGGCGCGGGCGCATTGTTGCGAGATTGATGGCGGGGTGCTGTTTGGGGCGCTCTTTGGGGGGTGCTGTTGGAGGTGCCGGTGTTCAATCGGTGTGTTGTTCGGTATCTGGGGTCTATGCTTGTTACTGTTTGCAGGAATGTTGGTGATGCTGGTGATGTTGCACTGGTGCTGCTGAGGATGCAATAGCGGTGCTGGGTGTTGGACACTTGCCCAGGGAATCAGGACACCTCAAGGTTTTTCTCTCGGGTGAAAGGATTTAGTCTACGAAAAGGGCGGGTCTGGATTTGTACCCCGCGGGGGTGTTTGTACCCCGCGGGTGTGTGTGTGTGTGTACCCCGCGGGCTTGGTAAGGGGAGGGATAATAGGTAAGGAGCATTCCTTGTACCCAATGCGCCGTTTTGTGTCAGTGGACAATTCCTCCCACTCCCACCAGCTGTGCCGGCGATCGTGCTGTACGAGTCCCTTGCCCAGGTGAATCTACGAAACCCGCTTATGTAGTAGACGGGCACTCACACCTGCCCGGGATGGCTTGAGTGAGAGGACTGTGTCAGTGCAGGCGCAAAGAGCTGAAGGTATTGGAGGTATGCGGCAAAATGCTAGGTGAAAGCAATACGTGATTCTGCTCATTTAAAGCGATGTGTCTGTAAGGAAGTGGCTTACCATTTTCAACCTTGGCATCGTGGTGCTGAAGGCTCCGCCTACAGCACATGAAAAGCACCAGGAATGCCGCATGGCAGACCAGGTTGTTGTTGCTTTCGTTGCTTTCCCCTCAGTAGACCATGATCTTTGCTGTTCTGAGAAAAAACAAAAACCCACTGTGGCTTGGACCGACTGTTGCGCGCGCCTTCCCTACGGCGCGGCTGACTGTTCATGTGTCCCCTACACCTTGAGGCCCCTGACTTGCTTTTGCACGCGCTGTTGGTATTCATGCTTTCGAGATGGCGGCTTTTGCGCGTTTGCAAGCAGAAGTAGGCAAGGATAACTACCCAAACGAAGCATTCAGTGATTTGGTGATTCTGTATGGGCGCATGCGCGCACATCCATTGCTGACGCCCAAGAGATGTTCACCATTTTGGACCAAGCAAGCCTGAACGCACTGGCACTTGTGTGATGAGATATTCCTTCGGTTGAAATGATGGCAGCTCGTAGTAACGCAGCCGAGTGTTCAGCCCGAGAGCTGACTGAACAAAAACCGTGAACCAGTGCACTGAATTGCACCGCACTTTTGACGTGAGCATTGCCAAGTTGCCAAGAGCAGAGTGGATGCGCGTGAGGCTCTATTAATTTATGCGCCACATTTGTTTTTTTGCCCCCTTGTCATGGCCTTGAATTGTGAAGAGTGCAAGTCACTGAAGGGCTGCCGCCCTGTGCCGCCGACCCCAATCTGAGCAGTTGAGCGTTTTCTGTCTAGACTCCAGACCATGTTGCCCCTCCCCGTTTTTTCCTTCTCCATTTTTAGACTGAGGTTTTGTGGAAGCTCACTGCTGGCACGTGCGAAAGCCAACCCCAACAAGATGCATGATGTTCGGGTTTCCCAAGTTTATGGAGTTTACATTGTTTTTGGAGAAGACCAGCTTGTTGGCAAGCAACTCGTTCAGCCTGTTTTATTTGGCCAGATCTGCCAGAAATCAGGGGTACACAGATTATTTTTTTTGGTGATCATCTTTTTGGCCCATTTCAGCTGAGTTTCCCTTAGAACTCCGAGAAAATAAGTGTTGACAGGGGCATTGCTCAATCCAGCCAACTCCTTTTGCAGGTCTCCAAATTGGATGATTGGTTGTTGTTGTCTTGTAATCCTTGCTTAACCCTTTGCTAGCCACACCTGCAAACTAGCAACTGTCAGTGGGGTCTTGCTGGGCGGTCCTGGTGCTGACCCAGTAGGACTTGTGACGGGGCGTCCCTGGTGTCGACCCCAACACTTTCCACGGATGGTTGCTGGTTCGCAGGCGTGGTTAGCAATGCTAGAAACACAAGTACTTGGTCCAATGGAATCCGGGGGTTGTTTATGGGGGGGCAGTGGGGTTCCCTTTCACATGAAGCGCAAATCATTTTAGAGTTTTTTTGTGCATCTTCTTGCCAACAAACTTTCTTCAAATGGCGCATATTTTGAACATCCAGGCTTCAGTAAACGCAGCTCTTTTTCTGGGGTTAGCATCAGCACTCACCTGCTGACTCCGCCGCCTGTGAGGGAGGGAGAGAGAGAGAGAGAGAGAGAGGGAGAGAGAGCGAGTTGGGGGAAAGAAGACAGTTCAAACGATGGTTCTTCCCGCTTACTGGTATAGGAGTTGGGCGAGTGTTGGAAGCGACGCTTTGAATGGGCTAAGTCCCAGACGCAATGAGTGCGTGTCCCTTGCTGTGAAAAGAACGCGCGCCTGCTAGCGAACTACTGACCTTCTTGGATTGGCTTCCTGTGCTAGTCACGACGGTTCGAAGATTTTGGAAGTGCGAAGCAGGCGTTGGGCTACCCAAGAGGCATTGGGGCCAGGCGCCTTGTAGGTGTCAGGTGAACGAGGAAGCCACGACTTTCTCTTGCGCCGACTTGGTCACAGGGATGTTTGCTTTTAACTGCTTTGCCTAGCATCTTGTAAATGGGAGCTACATTTGGACTGTCGCCTGGAGGTTTTGCAGCTGGCAGGTTGGCGTTTCAGGCGGTATTTGATTTGGTAGCTGTTTGAGCGAATAGCGGTTACATTATGTAGGAGTTGGACTTTCTCTTGGAGGTGACGCTTTGATTTGCCAGGTGGCTTCTGTTTTTGCAGGAAGTGGGCAAGGAGCGGCTACACCATATAGGAGTTGGACCTTCTTTTGGAGGTCGCGATTTGATTTGGAAGGTGGCTGTTGTTTTTGCAGCTGGCGCTTTTGATGTGGTAAGCGGAAGTTTGATTTGGTTGCAGTCTACACAAGTTTGGGCGGTCGCGCTTTGATTTGACAGGTGGCTTCCGATTTTGCAGCTGATGTTTGATTTTGGCAGTTGCACTGTGTGGGAGTTGGACTGAAGCTTCCGTTTTCGCAGTTGGCACTTTGGTTCTGGCGGCAGGTCCATTTGGTAGCTGTTTGTGCCCGTAGCCGTTAAATTATAAAGGAGCTGGACTTTGATTTCGAGGTTGCGTTGATTTGACATGTGGCGTCTGCTTTGGCAGGTGGTAGCATTTTGATGTGGTTGCTGTTTGGGCAAGCAGGGGTTACATCATGTAGGAGTTGGACTGTTCTTTGAGCTTCGTTGTTTTGATTATGAATGCCTGTACCCCCCCTCCCCCCTAACCCCCCCCCCCTTAAGGTAGTTAGGTCCTATCCCTAGGGTGGCTAGGAAGTGGATATAGCAACATTTTCCCTAAGACTTCCTAAGCTGAACCTAAGAGACCCCTTGATTTTGATCGGACATTTGAGCTGCGTTACTTTGCTGCGTCCCCCCAACCTAGGGAAATCATAAGAGATTCGAATTGTTTTTTCTGAAAGTGCTGCGTCCCCCTAAGCTTTCCGCAAACATGCTTCCCCAAGGAGACCGTACGGCTTTGTCTAGGGCTTCCCTAGGGCTTCCCTAGGGCTTCTCTAAGGTTTCCAGCTTCCCTAAGGCCTCCCTAAGGCCTCCCTAAGGCCTCCCTAAGGCCTCCCTAAGGCTTCCCTAAGGCTTCCCTAAGGCTTCCCTAAGGCTTCCCTAAGGCTTCCCTAAGGCTTCCCTAAGGCTTGCCTAAGGCTTCCGTGAGGCTTCCCAAGGCTTCTTTAACCTAATTTGCAGGTTCGGTATTTCTTGTCAGTGTTCCCGCCATGCGCAGGGCGAATGTCAGGCCAAGCTTCCCCAAGGCTTCCCCAAACCTTCCGCAAGGCTTCCGCAAGGCTTCCTAAGCCTCCCCTGCAAGAGAAGCCCTTTAAGCTTAAAGGGGGGGGGGTAAAGGAGGGGGGGGGTACGGGCTCCATAATTTGACTAGGCACATGTGCTTTTCAAACTGTGCGTGGGGCTGCAGTCGTGGAGGGCCCCGGGTTTTTTTCCTCGGGTATTCTTCGCGGATTGTTTATATGTGATTGCGACCGTTTTAACAACGTTGCAGAAACATGCCCGAGGAAGCCCGCGGAAGCAGTCTCAACCAAAACATGTCCGCGAAAGCAACGGTTCACGCCGCGGAAGCTTGGCAGAAGGGTTGGTGGAAGGTTCAAACATGTGATCAGAAAAATTCGAGAAGCCAACAAAGCCTATTTTGAGGATGCGCTTTGATTTGGCAGGTGGCATCTGTTTGTTCAGGTGGCATTTTGGTTTTGTAAGCGGCATTTTGTTTTGGTAGCTGTTTGGGGCAAGTAGCGGTGACACGATGTCGGAGGTGGACTTTCTTTTGGAGGGAGCGCTTTGACTTATCAGGTGCCTTCTCTTTTCGCAGCTGGTCTTTTGAGTTTGTAAGCGGCATTTTGATTTGGGCTGCTTGGGCAAGTGGCGGCTACATTGCGTAGGAGTTGGGCTTTCACTGGGAGGTGGCGCTTTGGTTTGTCAGGGTGGCCCTCTGTTTTTCAGTTGGCGCTTCGATTTTTAAGCGGCATCTTGATCTAGCAGCTTATTGGGCAAGTTTCGGTTACATTATGGAGGAGTTGGACTCTTTTTTGAGTTTGTTCTTTTTACCCGGCGCATGTGCCAAGTAAGTGGGTGGAAACTAGTCTTGCAAACTGTGCATGGACGGCAGTCGCGGACGGCCTGCGGATGGGTTTGCCTCGCGGCCCATTGTAGCAACAGAAGCCCCAAATCAACCGTACTGTGGCCGTGGAAGACAAACGAGGCCAAAAATGCGCGCAGATGCTGTTTTAGCAACAACATGTCTGTGCAAGCAACGGTGCGCTCCGCGGAAGCTTGACAAAAGTTTCGTGGAGGGTCCACAAGTGTCGTCAGAAACTGGCGGTGGCATCTGTTTGTCGAAGTGGCATTTTGGTCTGCAGGCAGCATTTTGATTTGGTAGCTGTTTGGGCGAGTAGCGTTACACGATGTAGGAGGTGGACTTTCTGTGGGAGGTCGCGCTTTGATTTAGCCATGCTTGGGCAATGGACTTTGATTTGGAGGTGGCGCTTTGGTTTGCCAGGTGGCTGCTGTTTTTGCGGTTGGTATTTGGGTGTTTTTGTGAGTCGGCTGGGCAAGTAGTGCGTACATTATGCAGGAGTTGAACTTTTATTCGGGGTGGCATTTGACGTGCTGTGATTGTGCAAGTAGGGATTACGCTATATGGGAGTTGGACTTTTATTTGGAGGTTGCTTTGATTTTTTAGCAGCTGGCATTTTGATTTTGTAAGCGGCATTTTGACGTGGTAGCTGCAAGGTCTTTCGTCTGGAGGTTGCTTTGATTTGACAGTCGGCTTCTGTTTGTGCAGTTGCGTTTGATTTGTGTAAGCGTCAGTTTGATTTGGTAGCTGATTGTGCAAGTAGCAGTTACACCATAGCCATGTGGGAATTGGACATATTTTTGGAGGTTGCTCTTTGATTCGGCAGGTGGGTTCTGTTTTTGCAGCTGGCGTTTTGATTTTGCAAGCGGCATTTTGATTTGGTCTCAGTTTGGACAAGTAGTGGTTACATTATGTAGGAGTTGTACTTTTCATTTGGAGGTGTTGCTTTGTTTGGCAGCTTCTGTATTTTCAGTCGGCCTATTGCTCGTGTAGAAGCGGCGTTTTGACTGGGTAGCTGTTTGCGCAAGTAATTAGCGGTTACATCATGTGGGAGTTGGACTTTCACTTGGAGGTGGCGTTGGTGGCGTATTGTTTGCAGTTTTTGTTTGTCATCGGCACTTTGGTTTGGTCGCAGTTCGGGCAAGTAGCGGTCACATTAGAGGAGGTGGGTTTCGTTAGGAGTTGCCTGGGGTTTTGAAGGCGCTTTCTTCAGCAATTTGAGTCTGCAGCATAGACTCCTAGCAGAAGCCACAACCCTTTGTTGTTGTAGGTGCTTCCGCGAAACCGACTGTTTGGAGCGGACACCCATGTATGGCATGGAACCTACAAAAACAGAGGTTGATTGAGGCACTTGTTGAGCCATTGTAGAGACATCCACGCGGTCGGAAATGAGCTGCTGGGATGCCGCCTGGGCTTTGTATACTTGGGATTCCCGTCAACACAGGCCAAACACGAGGAGGGCTTGCCTTTGCCAAAAAGAAACAACATTTACTTCTATGCAAAAGGGATGCCGGGGTTGCCGGGGTGCCACAAACAGGCAAGCGAGCCCCAGCATCACCAGAGAGGGTCTATATAAGCAAATGATGGCGACGTTGATGATGGTGATGAGGATGATGACGGTCATGACGATGACGATGATCATGATGATGATGATGATGACGATGATGATGATGATGGTGGTGATGATGATGATGATGATGATGACGAGATAACGATGATGACGAGGAGGAGGAGGAATTATCGATGCATCACCAGCAGGGCCACGAGAAGCAGGTTTCAAGCACCCTTCCCATGCGTCTCCTTCCCAAAAGGGGTCGGCGGACAAGCGCGCGCGAGCTGTGCAGTACCTTTTTGCTTCGTTAGCTTCAGATGACTCCGCGCGTATAGGATTAACTTTCTTGCCACAGTCCTCACCGCAAAAAACAAACGGGATCCAGGGAACTCTTGTGTTTCACCTATGCATTTGGGAATTCAGGCTACTCATAGTCAACCAGCATCCAGATATTTAAGCAGCCCATACACCGCATTTCAACTTATTTGCGCAGATCTTTGATTGATCATGGTCGTGCGCCTCACACGTGCAGCTGCCATGGCAGGTGCTATACCAGCTGCCACTTTGGCCGATTTCACTTGACTATGTCAGATTGGAGGCGATTGCATGTGTCAGCACCGGGTTTGTGGCAGAGAGCACACAGATGTTCATGCTCTGGAGTTTTAGCATGCCAAGAGCTGCAAAGTGTGAGGCCGATCTGGAACATGGACTATCAGCTGGCATTCCTGTACCTTGGGAGTCAGTCTTGGGCCTCATCAAGGCATCTTTGGAGCATCACGTTGTGCATATGTGCACTTGAGGGTCTTTGTTGTATCACAATGAAGGTGGCACCCACAATCAATGCCATCAATCAGAAGGCCTCGTCATGCTGATGTACTGCGCGCATGTACTCTTGCATCTCTAGTTGCTGTGAAGCCATTGCAATCTGCAACACCGGCATGGCTGCTGGCATGAACAGGTTTGGCATGCGTACATTGAGCATCAAGCGATTATTTTGTCTACCCCCCAACGTTTGTCCCAGCAACTCTCAAGGGCCTCTACACGGCACGGTCTGAATAACGTTCCAGGCATGAACGCAAATTGTTCCGTGGGTCTCAAAGCAAACATCGCCAAACAGCTGACAGGGAGAAAGGCATGAAGGAGGAGCAGGAATCGGCGCGTCGCATTGACCCGAGGTGCTAGGCGTGGACCAAGCCAGCCAATTGAAGCAACGACCGCCATACAAAGAATCCGCAAAGCACGGTGGGAGACAAGCAAGACGAGGCAAGGCAAGGCCACGTGGGGCCCAAGCACGCTTGCGACTTCAAAAGCAGAAGCCACAAACGGCACTTTACACGATGCTTTCGCGCTGGAAAGCGGCGACTTTCCAGCATGGAGCAGGAGCTCATTTTGGTGTACTGTACCACTTGCATGCAATCCAGAGCGAAAGGCGAAGCTAAAGATGCTCGGTGGTCATGGTGACATGTTGGACACGCCATGATTGTTCAATCATTGGGAGGGGACACCGCCTCCGTCCTGCTCCTCTCCGCAGTCGTTTTTTGACCTGGAGAGTGGGAACATAGGCAATGTGTTGTTCTCCAACAAGCTGTTACGGCAGATAAGAAGCATATGGTCAAGCCATTGAGCAGGAAGTGCGGAAAGGCAGCCCCGCATTTGTTCAGGACCTTGTGGATGAAGCGGTGAAGCAAATGGAGTTCCGAGACCTTGTGCATCACTCCTTGCTAGGGTTCCTGCGCCTTGGAATGTTGAAAGTGAAATTCCTTTGACTTGTTCTTGGTCGAGGTGCTCATTTTGCTTTTGAATCTCAGGTGGCCAGACTTGCTTGTGTGCGCCTTTCTTGTTTCAATCTCGGAATTCAGCTTCGTGGCAGGAAGGGTTCTCTTTGTGTCAATAAGGTTTGTCATTGGCAAACCCTTCGCCACAGCGGCCGCTTGGGAAATCCCGCTCAGATTTGCCGCAGGCTGGAGCGTTGCTTGGAACACGTATTGCCACAGAGGGTGAACCATAGGCTTGCCCTTGACGACTTGCGGGCGAGGCAAGGTGTGTTCGGTACCCCAGATACAAAATGATACAAAGATGTAGCCCCAGGCAGCGCGTGCAAACGCGCAACGTGGAGGCCATTCCATCAGAGCGCCGTCCCGAGGGTTTTTACGCCTTCAGTGTGACACTAGCATGTTTACAGTACTGTTGCCCAGGCGACAAGCTGCCGGGCCAGTCGGGCCGTCACAGTCCTAGCACATGAAAGTCTTTTCTTGCTTGGCAGATGTTCTTTTTCGAGTTGCTTTGGCTTTTGCCATGCCTGATTCTGGAAGTACACTGCAGCCATTGGGTTGATTGAGGAAGTGCAAGACGTTGCAGCCACATCCGTGCATGCCGCCATTGGCGTCTGGCTCTTAGTTTGTTGAAGGGATGAAGACATGTCAAACTCAATACTGGCGCCAAGTGGCGTCGATTCCCCGGGCCGCTCAAAGTTTTGCACTGAGACTCATGAGGTCGCATAACAGAATGCTTCGCGGGAACACGATGCTGCTGGTTTCTCAAGCTCCGGATGCCTTTGAGTACTCTAGCATTCGTGCATTCTTGCTCAGCCGTTGTAGCACAAGGCCTGGCACTGAGAAGCCACGTAGTCAGCGATACGCAGAGGCTCAAGCCTCAGGCCACGTTTATTATATTCATTTCTTGGTGTCCATCTAGCAGCTCAGGGGTTGATGGGTCACCTCAGGCGCGTGCAATATGAAACTTGCAATGCGCTGGCATGCAACTTGAACCCTGTAGCACCCTGTAGCAGCCTGTAGCAGTCTGTGGCAGCCTGTAGCATTGCAGCTTCAGCACGGCCAGTTGCCAGGAATGCAATGAGCGCTGTGGGCTTGAGGAAGCCTGCCATGGATCTCTTTGCTCCTCGTGCAGGATTGATGATGTGGTTGCCTTAGAGTTCTTTCAATCAGATGCTAGGCCACGTAGTGCAGGTTGCTTTTTTGCAAAGGTGCTGCTTTTGCATCATTCTGATCGGCTGGGATCGTCTGATGGACAGCAATGAATCCTTCGCAGATTCGATATCTTCCAACAGCTTTAGCCGTGAGCAGGCGCAGGCTTTCAACACATGAAGTGGCATGGGATTGCCGGATTGCTCGCCAACCGCAAATTGCACATGGTTGCCGCCGTTGCCGCGCGTCGACCTTCATATTTTGCAGGTCTTCGCAGTAACGCTGTGTCTCGTCCTCATGGTCGAAGCTCGGGCGGAGTACACCTGGTACACGCAGTACAGATGGAAAGGCGAGCCTGTGGCATGGCATTCCACGCTCAGCCTGAGGCAGCAAGACACCATTTGGCATTGATGCTAGGTCACACTTCCTGGAATCAGTTTGCAGTTTGCTTCACCAGTGCTGCATTTTGTGCATGACACGTGGCCAATTCGGCTTAGTTGAGCTGTGTAAACAACATGGCAGTTTGCTTGCATTGCACCTACAGGCAAGTGAAGACACTGCCTGGGTTAGGGGAGTAGTTGCTCTAGCATGCACCCAGCTTCCTGCTCAGGGCCTGAAGGTGTTGGGCAGGACAGACGGTCACGCTCAAGCTTCCAGTGCCTTTGTGTCTTGTCAGGATGCGAATGACGAGAAGGGTGACAAAGCTCGAGGCAGCCCAGGTGCGAATCAGTGCTGCGAATGTAATGCTGGTCGACATGGAAAGCCTTGCAACAAGCAGGCCGCGTTGCACCAGAATCGCAAGAGCCGCGCTTGGAATCTGCTTCGGACCATCAGCTTGGGGTATTGTGCAGCTTGCGAAAGAACCCGCCAAGGGTCGAAGTGCCATGCTCAAATACATCACTGTGAACCATGTGGTGTTCATCGCTCAGAGGATGCGGCGACAAAGACACGAGCCATACTATGCAGTGGTTGCCCCTATGCAATGAAGGCCGCTCAAGCCCAAGGAGTAAGCAATCACGTCCTGTTCTAACCGGAAGCAACGTAGAAAGTGAGAAGAAAAGCGATAACAGTGAGAC
>CAUJNA010000655.1:72479-77479 GCA_963377175.1 Effrenium voratum | reverse complement strand
AGAAACTTTGCGCTGATGGAAGTAAAGGATGACCAACTCGGTGCAGCTGATCTTTTATCTCCTCTTCATGATCTACTTGGCATTGACATCGCTTCAAATGAGGCCTCTCAGGATATGCAGCTTTTGAAGGCCGTGACCGTGAAAGTGGCAAGGTACGATGTACACGTCACAAGTGGTGGGCTTGGACTTACGCACAGCATGCAGTTCTTCCCCAGCCTGGCTTTCAAGGCACGTGTTTCGTCACATGTCATAGTCCCACTGGCCAAGTCCTACATGAGCCAGGGATATTTGGCTGTGCCCTTTGTGGAAGAGATGCGCGTGTTGACAGACTGGACCGTGACAAGGCACGTAATTCAACACGCTTACTCATGTTGGTGCTACCACGCATGCTTTGGAGGACCTCAATGGATTTTTTCATGTGGATGAAGCTCGAGGCGTCTGCGGGATGGATGTGTGCGCAAAGAAGCAAGCTCATTTCAAAAGGTTATATGAGTTGATATCCTGCTGTGTAGTACCTGCTAGAGTCGCTAGAGAAAAGACGCCCGCAGGATGCACAGCAAGGGCTTTACAGGACGGACTTGCCGAGCAGAGCATTTCTGACGCATCGAAGCGCAAGAGGACAAAACGCGACTTCCACCTGCGACGCTGGTATCCACCTGCGGCTCCAAGACCGGCCTGGGAGAAGGCCAGCTGTGAGCCCTTTCAGCATTTCCAGTCGCATTTTCACGGACATGGCTGGGCAACGTCAGATGTGCACGCGTGAGGGCTGTTGGGCCATGCTACTCAATGTTTGATGGCCACGCCCACAAAACATAGGCTCTGGTGTGAGTGCAATGAACTACGCGAACTAGATGACGAGTAGCCTGAAAACAAAGACCGCCACGTAGTGCGAAGGCCCTTGCTTTTTTTTCCTTCCGCACTGTCTATTTTTGCCGAAAGCATGGCGACGGGTTCTTCCGTTGGATTCATGGGAGTTATCATCAACAGAGTCATTGCGCAGAGTCATTGTGCTCGTGAGAGTCACTGGCGAGGCGCAATGCTTGTGAGAGCCACTTGCGAGGAGCAATGCTCGTGAGAGTCACTGGCGAGGAGCAATGCTCGTGAGAGTCACTGGCGAGGAGCAATGCTCATGAGAGTCACTTGCGAGGAGCAATGCTCGTGAGACTCACTGGGGAGGAGCAATGCTCATCAGAGTTCTCAATGAGAGGAGTTTTAAGTTCCTTTCTTCTCTTCTTAGGGCGGCGGGGTAGGGCCTACAGCACTCTATCAAACTCAACCCTCTGCGGAGATCGGCGTGGTCGATGTTAAAAAACTGCTGTGGGGGACTTTTTACGATTTCTGATTTGCGCGAGCGACCCTCTACGAGATTCGTGTGGTCGAGGTTAAAAAACTGCGAACTTTTTACGATTTGTGATCTGTGCGCGCGACCCTCTGCGGAGATCGGCATGGTCCTGAAAAACTGGGGACTACGATTTCTGATCAGGACTTTTTAAGATTTCTGATCTGTGCGCGCGACGATCTGCGGAGATCGGAGTGGTCGATGTTAAAGCGCGACCCTTTGAGGAGATCGGCGTGGTCGAAGCGCTCTCGCTGCGGCGCCGTGCGAATTTGCAAAGCGCCCGACGAACCCTCTGCGGGGATCGTGCGTGTCGAAGCGCTCTCGCTGTGGCGCCGTGCGAAGATGTTGCTTGCGAACTGGTCTTTAGAAGTTGTCGCGTGGGTTGCGCGGCTGCTGGCACTCCCTGAGCTCCGGCTGGAAAATCGTGACTTTTAAGTACTACGCGGAGTACGCTCCCGCAGCTCCGGCTCAAAAATCGCAACTTTTAAATACAAACGTAGTCCGCGGAGCGCGCTGCTGCAGCTCCGGCTCAAAAATCGCAACTTCTAAGTACAAACGTGGTACGCTGCAAACTTGCAACTTTAAAGTACAAAGGCGGCGCGCGAAGTACATTCCGGCAGCTCTGGCAGCACTTGCGTAGAGCAACTTGCGCGGGAAAAATTGCGCAAAGCATTTGCGCAGAGCAACTTGCACAGAGCAACTGCACAAAGCGTTATTGCACAGAGTCGTCGTGAGAGTCATTGCGCAGCGTCATCATGAGAGTCACTGCACAGAGCAACCTGCACAAAGCGTCATTGCGCAGAGTCATCATGAGAGTCATTGGGCATCGAGCAAAATACACGGTTGGCCCGTAGCTGACAGATTGCGCATCGAGCAAGAAACTTGCGCGGGAATGATCGCGGGGCTGTGATGCTTTCGGGCCAACCGTGGTCTAGTTTTTCATTCTTCTCACTCATATCCCGACGTTTTGGAAAAGCAGGCTTCGTCCAGGCCCCACACTTCCCAAAGCAGGGCGGTGAACTGCGCGACAAACTATGGCAACTGGAAACTGCCGGGACGTCTTCTTTGCATCTCAGCTCTTCGACGGGGTTTTCCCGCGCAGCCACCATGCTTGCACGCGCCCGTCGCGTGCACGTGCGCAGCGCCACCCTTGTGCGCGGGCAGCAGAACCATGCATCTGACAAGTGCGATCCTGCTGCGTGTTGACGCCGCAATTCTTACCTATTTAGGGCTGGTTTAGGGTGGGGTGTGTTTAGGGTTGGCTGGTTGGCTTTGTTTGGGGCTGGTTGGTTTGGGGTTTTGGGTTTGTGTGTCGCGGCTTCTTGTCTAGGGTTGTGATGTGTTTATGGTTGAGGTTTTACGCAAAGGTTTAGGCTGTGTGTGTGTGTGTGGGTGTGTGTTTGTGTGTGTGGCCCTCCTAGTTCCTGGGGCTGGGCGTCACTGCCATCGTTGTTTTTTTGTCGGTTCGCTCTTGGGTCTGGTCGGCCCACTCCGGAAGAGTTCTTGGCCAGGAGGGCGTGGCAGGGGCCCTTCTGCCGAAATTGCCTGTGTTTTTTGGCGTCTTTATTGTGTGTTGTCGGTAATTGCAGCCAAGGGCCCCTGAAACGTTCAGTGCCTTACTGCATTGCGTTCGCCTTAAAAGTGTGTGATCGCTTGGTACGTCCGTCCAAGGCGCCAAGCGCCGTCCTCCCTCAGGGAGCGAGTTTAGCATTCTCAGACCTGTGGTGGAGGTTGGATTCTGTGAGGTTCGGAGGTGATTGTAAACGCTGCGCTTTGCCCGGCTGAGCGCGCAGCGTCAGTGGTTCGACTGCAAGCAGCAGAGCTGGTCAGGTGGCGATTCAGGAATGGATGTCATGGGCCGAAGTTGCGCAGGAATCCGCGAGGCAAGGGCAGGGCGATGCAAAGGACCAGGAGTGAGTCGTGTGCTGGCCAGGCCTGTCTGATGCGTGTGACTAGCCACCCAAGCAGGCCCAGCCCAACCAGCAACCCGCCCAAGCATGGGCCCCTGGGCCGGCAGACGTGCAGACGGTGAGGGGGGGGGTGGGGGGGGCCAAACAAATTTTGGGTGGAAGGGGTTGGAAAGGGGACAAGAGAAGATTCTCTTTGGAAAAAGAGATTTGACCCCCTTGGGGCCGAGGCGAATTTTCCTAAAGCCCCGGATGTCTCACCTCAAGATCTCTTAGGTCTGCACGGTGGTTTTTCAGGTGCAGCAAGAAGCGCGAGGGCGCGGAGAGCAATGAGGGAACACGCGCAGCAATTTGCGTGAGAGAGCTCGCGCCATTGCAAGAAATCTTGCGCAAGGAAGCTTGAGCGAGACAGCTCGTGTGAGGCATCTTGTGAGAGGCCGGAAACTGAATCTTTTGAGGCGGGGCGCTGGGGCCAAGTCCACCCTGCTAAAACAGCACCCTCTGGGTGGATCTGCGTCGTTGACGCGCAAACACAGGGCGTTTGCGACTTGATAGGCCCGCGCGCGCGACTCTCTGCAGGAATCGGGCCTGACTCTCTGCGGGGATTGGCATTGTCGATGTGCAAAACGTGAGCGCTTTTGTGACTTCTTGGCTCGCTACCCTCCGCGATCCGGGCGGTCGATGCGCCAAGACCGCGAGGGCTTTTGATACTTTTCGCGGCGCGCACGCGACCTGCGGGGATCGGCGTGGTCGATGTGCGAAAACTAATTGTGGTTGCAGGTTGCTCTTTGGAAGTTGTCTTGCTTTCGCAGCCAGGAGCTGGCGAAGCTTGCTCCCAACGTCGCAACTTATCAGCGCGCAAGTAGCGCATGAGGTGCGCTCTTGCAGTTCCAGCTTGAAAATTGCAAATAACTTCTCGACACACAGTCAGATTGCAAAGTGCGTCCCTGTAGCTCCAGCCCTAGAAGCGCAACCTTTGCAGCAAAGAATGATAGTACGCGAAGTACGCTCCCGCAGCTTCAGCTCAATCTGCAACCTCTTACACAAGACATAGTGCGCGAAGCACGCTCCCGCAGCAAACAACATGTGTCGAGGGCAAAAACAAAGAAGGCTCCTGACATCGCATGCCGCGCTCACTTTATGTTTTACATTGGACACCCTTGCAGAGTTGCGTATACTTTCAACTCGCATGCATTTGTTGCGCCTTATTTATGTAAATTTCCCGTCGCAAACTAGCCTTCCGCGAATTGCGACGAGCAGACCGACTGCCCAGTGCAGGTTCGACTTGTATAGATTTGTTTTTGCCGCAAGTTATCGCGCGTACATATGTTCACGTGTGATCTTTGTTTACGTTGCTCAGGATATGGCATGTGACAGATTGTTCTGTGAATGCGATGACGTGTGAAATGAGGTCGTGCGTTTCCCCGAGCCATTCTTACGCCATACGTTCAGCAGAAACAATCGACCTGACATGTTCGGGGCGTTGGGCTCGTTGGGCCTGTTGGGTCGATTGGACCTGACAAGTATTTTTTTGGCTGTTTGTTCGTTCAGTATTCGGAACTCGACCGTGGATGCTCAGCGCAAGCAAACTTGGTGGGGGGGGAGGAGGATCGCGTTGGCATTCCGCGTAGGGGATTTTCAACAAGCTCTTGTGTCGGCAAGTTCACGCAGGCGTGTTTTGCCCGTGAAGGGGCGCGAGTTTTTGACGAAAAAGGCCTGCGCAGGCACCACGACAAGCACCCTTCCAGATATTT
>CAUJNA010000655.1:37479-64979 GCA_963377175.1 Effrenium voratum | reverse complement strand
CGCTCTCTCGCTCTCTCGCTCTCTCGCTCTCTCGCTCTCTCGCTCTCTCGCTCTCTCGCTCTCTCGCTCTCTCGCTCTCTCGCTCTCTCGCTCTCTCTCTCTCTCGCTCTCTCGCTCTCTCGCTCTCTCGCTCTCTCGCTCTCTCGCTCTCTCGCTCTCTCGCTCTCTCGCTCTCTCGCTCTCTCGCTCTCTCGCTCTCTCGCTCTCTCTCTCTCTCTCTCTATCTCTCTCGCTCTCGCCCGCTCCTTTTCTGCAAAAACCAAAGTGTGCTTCAGCGCCATGCTTGTTTGAGGTTTTTGCATTTGTTCCAGAACAACATTAGTTGCAGCTAGAGCCAACTGAGTCAGTCGCAGGCCTCTTACGTAAATTGCAAAAGGCAGAGCGTCGAAGGTTGTGTGTTTCGCCCATCCAAACGAAAAGCGCAACTCGAGCAAAACTTTGAACCCCAGAAGCTGATTCTGTAGCATGTTCTATCAGGCAGACTCAAGAGAGTCAAGTTCATGAATGGCGCTGCGTCAAGTCATGTGCCAATTTATGCAAGTCTTTGATTGTTTGAGCCATTTCTTGCATTTCTTCATTGGACTTTTTTGGTTCTGTAGCGAGTCAACTGAGGCTGGCCCACGGTCGAGACAGAGGAAGTCAAATCCACTCAGCCGCCCAGCGGCCACAATCGTTGCGCTCCGCGCACGCACACTCACTCACACACACACGCATGAGAGTCGTCCGAAAGGGTCCTTGTGTTGAGATATGAAGGGGGCTACCTTTGGGTCTTAGCGTTGACCTCCGCGAAGATTCCGCGAAGGGGGCCGCGAAGTTAGCCCTTTGTCCGCGAAAGTTTTGGGTAAGGGTGGCTTGCTAACAGGAAGCTGGAGTGATGAACCACGTGTGTGTGCCGGCAGTGCGCGCAGAATGCACACAATCATACTAAAGTTGGTCGGGGGAAGCGCGAAAAAGGCTTGCGGGAGGCTTGAAGCTTTCGGGTCAAGTTGCGTGCAACTTTCCAGCCGGATTTTCGCTAATGATTGGGGTAAGATCCGCGATGAGCCTCCCCGCCAGTTTCCGGACACGGGTGGCCAACGGGCCCCTCGCGTGCTGCCGCGAAGCTTGTGAGCTGGAGCTGCCTTCGCCGGGGGCTGCGTGTGCAGCTTTCGTATTGAAAGGTTGCGACTTTCGAGCTGTGGCTGCAGAAGTTTAGTTCGTGTACTACTTTCGTACTGAAAATTTGCAGCTTTCGAGCCGGGATGCAGAAGCTAACTTTGCGTGCGACTTTCGTATTGACAAGTTGCGACTATGCCATTTCTTTGATGAACGTTGTGAGAACAGCCCCGCGATGGGGCTCGCGAAGGTTTTTCTTTTCCTCGAAGACGGCGGTTTCCGGAACAAGGAGTTTCAGACAACCGTCGCATGTACACACACACACACGCGCGCCCGAACCTAGACCTGCGCACGTGCACACCGACAGAATTCCAGGACCAAAACACGCAAGCGCGCAAACACGAAGGCAGACACACACACACACACACACCCACCTTTAAACAAAAAGGAAACATGATCCACAAATCGGCGCCAGAAGCCATAGATGAACTCCAAGAGATCCACTTCGAGAAACACCTGGATGTGCAGCTGAACCCAGCTATGCCGAAGTGTACTTGGACAGATCAATTGGCTTCAGAAGGCCTCATCTCCCACCATTGATGATGTGAGAACCATAAACAAAGTATCAGAACCATTAAGAGTGTACCTCTTAGTATGAGATTCTGCAAGACCACGCAAGTCGGACACCCTGATGCGTCTTACAGGAACAACGATGACAACTCATCGCAGCTTGCGCATGTTTTTCTCCTTGCGCAAGATCGGAATCTTCACAAGATTCAGAGGACCCCTCGTTGATTATGAAACTCATAAGATCACTGCAACTATCATGTCCACCACTGTGGCTGATTGACGAAGAGGTGTGCCAAGGCCGACGAGCTCATCAAATCCGTCATGACAGGCATTCTTCCAAATGTTGATTTACGTCCACCTTTCCGGACAATTCAGAACAAGGCGTTCCTGGTTTAACGGTTGGCCTACGACACTCGCAGTGGTTCTTGCGTTCTCACCTTCTTGGCAGAGAATATATCACACAAAGTGCGCCGTTTCTGGCATTCACACCGGAGCGGATATCCAGTGATGATTGCATTGAAGAACCATGAACCGTTTTGATTTCCTTGCAACTTGTCAGAACCGTTGACTCAAGAAATTTGTGTCGGCTCCCGCAGCCATTTACTTTCCATGTGAGTGACTCTTGTGTTACAACCCCTCGCGACATGTGGCGAAATGTCGGAAGACGAAGGATGCAGGAAGACACACCTCCAGATCCAGATCCTCCAACGCAGACAGGAAAAATCAGCGATCGAGGAGGATGAGGACATGCAAGATCCAGGAGGGCCGACAGCTTCTCCTAAGAAGCCAAAGAGTGAAATAGATTCTGAGGAAGATCTCATCAAACTGTTAACAAGAGAACACAATGATGACGAAGAAGACGAACAGGACGATTTTCCAGGAATCTACTCATGCCACAGATGAACCAGATGATGAAGAACCAGACTAAGGAGGCGACAAACAATCCGACGATCAACCACGTCGTCGCCGAGAACCTATGCAGGAAGATCATGCAGCAGAACTTCAGCCAGATCAGTTTCCTCAAAGACCCATTTGCGATGTATGCCGATTCCTTCAGTACAGCAATCTCCTGGTTCTACCAGAAATGTCATTTCATAAATGATGTTCGACAGAACTTTCCTTCTCTTCCACAGAGCCAACGCAACTACTACGCTCATGATAAAGGTATCCATGGTCTACAACTCCTCAAGGTCTGGGGCCACGTTGGAGACAGGTCTTATGACCTCAAGAAATTTTGTCAGCGCACGAGATCCACCAACAACATCATGAGCAGCATGAGAGATGCGCCACAGACGTGGCGCACGCAGATTGTTCCCGCAGTAGACAATTACCAACGCCATGTCGATATGTCTATGACGCATCACAATGTGGGCAATGGCAAACCTCCTCAAGGCCAATGAGAAAAAGATGTGGGTCGCTGCACAGTTGTTCCTATTCAGAGAAGATATCCAGAACCTTTACAGCACTCCTGCAACACACACCTGATGAGAACAGCAGGCGTAAACTTTTCAAAAGAGAAAATGACGGAAGCGTACGGCTTGGTATTATTCTCGAAGGAACCGCGAAGACTTATTCATTTTGCGGCATCAGTGGTCTTCTTCTCATAGCATCCATTTCTGACGTCTCCAAGAACCGGACCTGCATGGCCATTTCAGACAGAGGTGAACCTCGAGGACCTCCTCCACATAGTTCCGGAAATGGATCATGGGAAAAATTTTCCAAAAGGTGGGACCCAAGACAAAGAAGCCCAACAGATTTCCTTCGCACCAATCCGCGCAGACGCAGTGTACCGAACGAGATTTTCGTGACGATGCGCCCGAGATCTGGCAACGAGAACCAGTAGGAACGAGTTCCTCGCAGAGAGCGCCAAACAAGGCACCAGCCGAAGAGTGCGGATTTACTTTTTAAGAAGCTCTGCAAGGCAAGCCAAAGAGCAAGTCAATGCGGAAACCTTTGCAGCCACACAGAACCATTCCGGACATCGGACGGCCGAAGAATCGTAATCCATAATCATTTCGTCGACGTGACAGACTATACATTTCCTCCACGGAAATATTCGAGATTTCTGCTATCGTGAAGTACGACAACATCTTCCATGCTTTGCACTGTTCCTGTACAGATTCGACATGGCAACACACTGATCACAGCTGACAAGGTGCCTGTCAAGAAGATGATCATGTATGTCAACGTAAACCAGCAGGAATCCGGAAGGCAGCTGGTTATAAACTACAACCCAGTTCAAAATCAGAAACCTATGCGAAGGAGATGACCGAGATCTCCCGCAGAATAACCAATCTATTGGAGTTGTACTTTGCGCGCCGCAATCATGCTCGGATGGACCCACCTGTGCGTGCGCATGCGCGCGTGGGCGCGCACCACACGCACACATCCGTGCATGCTCAGAGCCACACCCGCGCTTGCGCCCGTTTTTGCTGACTGTGCGTGGTGCGCCTCCGGCCAGGCTTTCTCCAGCCCGCACGCGCGCGTGCATTGCTATCACACGCAAGCACGTCCACGGGAGTGGTTATCACACGTAGTGGTGGAAGCAGCACTGACCGGCTTCTCCAAAGTTCTCAACGAATGAAAAACATGAGCGCGTGCACGACTGCGCCAGCGGCCTTGGACCCGAGTGCGCAAGCAACATGTGCACACACCCACAAACAAACGCGCGCGCACACACACACACTTACACACCACAGAATCACACGCACACACACACACACATATATATATATATATATATTCATAATGTGATTTTAATGTATCACACAGGCGCATGCACACATGCTCGCACAAGAGAAGCAAGCACACACTGCACAGGCGCGCGCATGCGTTCGATTGGATATCCCACCTCTGCACAGGCACCGTTTCGCGGCCTGTGGTATTTGGGGCAAGCCAAATGCAACAAGGCCAACTGCCTCATGCTTGATGTGCAACTTACAGTAGTCACATGTTCAGCAGGGCGCAACCCTTCACAGTGGTCGGATCAGAGCAGGTTTCCGAAGCTGACGGCGTGGTGACAAGCGCAGGCGGGATGGGCGAAGTTTCATGGTTCGAGGATCGTTGTGTGTGCCTTGAGAAACTGGGGAGTCCAAGTCAAGGCTCACAAGGTCACACGAAGAGCTTCATTGATATGAGCTCATGCAATGCCCATTTGCAGCTGGGCCTGCTTGAAGTTAGCGGACCTGGTCAGTGTTGCCTGGAACAGCCCTGGCCTTCTCTAGCCCTCATGGTATGCGTGACGCTTTCATTTCCCCCTGCCACATAGTAATTCCGCGCCAAGTAAATTGATAGACTATCAATTTTTGGCTGAGCGGGGGGATTTCGGGCACTCAAGCCAAAACTAATTGCAAGTAGCGGGGTGTGCGAGAGAGAGAGAGAGAGAGAAAGAGAGACAGAGCTACTGTAGAAAGAGCGAGAGACTGGACCCCCTGAATTAATTGTAGACGCTTCCGCGTTGCCCGCCTTGGCCAGAGCCGCGAAGAGCTACAGAACGGCGGGGTGCAAATTTGTGGGGAGTTTGATTGGTTTCTGGTGGGGAATTTTGCCGGTTTCTGGAAGATTTGACAGGAGTATTTGACAGGTTTCGGTTTCTGAAAAGGGGAATTTGGCCAGTTTCTGGGTCGGGGGGGGGGTGGTTGGGAAGATTGCGTACAATACGGCGCAGTGTGTTGCGCCAAGGTTGCCGTACGCAAGCCGTGCGACACACACACACACAAAGGCACAAAGGCACAAAGGCACAAAGGCACAAAGGCGCAAAGGCGCAAAGGCACGTAGGCACATGCGCGCAGCGTCTTTTTTCCCCACCCGACAGGAAGGGGTTGATAGATTTTATGTTGGAACCCGCGTTTGCGATGCTTCTACACCACGCCCCCGCCCAGTATCCCGCCATAGCAGCTCGCTAGTGGATCGCGCCGAGCATCTCGCCAGAGCTGCTCGCCAGTGGATCCCGCCGAGTATCCGCCAGTGGATCCCACCCAGTATCCCGCCATAGCAGCTCGCCAGTGGATCGCGCCGAGCATCTCACCAAGTGGATCCCGCCGAGTATCCCGCCAGAGTGGCTCGCCGCCGAGTATCCCGCCATAGCTTGCTCGCCAGTGGATCCCGCCGAGTATCCCGCCAGAGCGGCTCGCCAGTGGATCCCGCCGAGTACCCCGCCAGAGTGGCTCGCCAGTGGATGCCGCCGAGTATCCCGCCAGAGCTGCTCGCCAGCCGAGTATCCCGCCAGAGCGGCTCGCCAGTGGATGCCGCCGAGTACCCCGCCAGAGTGGCTCGCCAGTGGATGCCGCCGAGTTTCCCGCCAGAGCTGCTCGCCAGTGGATCCCGCCAAGTATCCCGCCATAGCAGCTTTCCAGTTTATCCCTCCCAGTATCCCACCATATCTGCTCTCCACTGCATCCCGCCAAGTATCCGGCCAGAGCTGCTCGCCAATGGATCCCGCCGAATCCTGCAGCGGCTCGCGTGGATCCCGCCCAGTATCTTATGAGAGCAGCCGGCAGCGAATCCCGCCGAATATCCCGCTGAGTAGCCGCCGAGTATCCCACCAAAGCAGCCCACCAGTAAATCCCGCCAAGTATCCTGCTGAGTATGCCACCCGCTAAATATCCGAGAGTAGCTTGCCAGTGGATCCCGTCGAGTATCTCGCTGAGTATCCCTTGCCGCTGCCAAGTATCCGGCCAGTATCGAGCCGGAGCGGCTCGTCGCCAGTGGATCCCGCCAAGTATCCCACCAGAGCAGCTCGCCTGTCTGGTTTTGCTTAATGTCCAAAAGGGCCGATGGGAATTTGGAGTCGAAGTCTTGAGGATGCAGAGGAATTTGTGGTAAGGGTCGTAAGATCGTGAGTGTTGGGGATTGCTCGAAGCGAGGTATTTCTTAATGCTCCGCCGCAAGCTCTCGCCGCAGAAAAAGCTTTATGGGGAAGGTTGCTGCAACCAACCTCCCAGACATTTTGCTTGAGCAGACTGAATGGCTCAACCACATCGGCGGCTGCAGCAGGCTGCAAAAAGATAGCCGCACCAGCATTGCCAGGTCATGAACATCTCTCGGCATCACAAGAACAAAACGGTGTGTGAGCTAAATATATCCAGCCACCCACATATCTATATATCTATCCTACTTACCAGCGTGACCTGTTGCATCTCGTACAAATGTGCGATGTGAAGCTGTGAGCCGCACAAGGAAGCCAGAGAGCGCCAGCTACGCAAACGCAAGAGGCAATTCCCCTACAGAAGCTGACTTTCGATTTGCCCGAAACAAGAGGCAATTCCCCTACGAAGCGTGCAGAGGCTGACTTCCCACGTGCCCCAAAGAGAGGACAATTGCATAGAAAGCAAATTTCTTCTCGTTCTATTGTTGTCCTGGCAATGTCAAGAACATAGCCTTTAAGTGCTTGGTGCAGTTCTCGACCCGTTCAGCTTGGCGCATGCGAGGCGGGCCTGCGGAAGCGCACTCCTGCTGCGCTTGCCCCTGGCGCCCGCTCCAAGGTGAATGGAGTGCGCTTCCGCATGCCTGCCGCAGGTCGCTTTAGACCTCGGGTAGCTTGAATGGCCTCCTGTTCCATCTGCCGCTGAGCAGCCAGGGGCAAACTACAACGCCCTACCGCCCCGCTTGCGTGCCGCTCAGCCACCCACGATGACCACATCCTCGTCGTCCACAAAAAAACCGTCCCCACCTGTCGCGCTAAGACAATTTGATTGGCGGTGGGGCTGTGTAGAGCAACGTGCGAGCTTAAGCTGCAGAGTGCTACGATTGTTGAAGAGCCACTCGAGCCGATCAGCGGCCGTGAGGTGATAGAGAATTTTGCCCACCGTCTTGCGGGTACCTTCAATCTTGCGCTCCAGGTCCTTGGAGCGCTCCCGCGTCAGAGCGGCCGGCCTCGATGAACTGAATCCGTGTAGGCCAGGCAGACAACCCGTCCACTAAACCAAGAGCCGCAGCCCCAGCGTGCCCTTGATGATGTGCTCCCGTAGGGCGTTCTCCCGCGCCGGCAGCGAGCCGTCGTAGGGCGCGCCCCAAATGTTAACAGCCAGCGCGTTGTCTCTCAGCCAGAACTTGGCCAAGAATTTCCGCAGAAGTGCTGACCCAGCTGTCTTCCGGCCGTTGGTGGCTGGCTCGTAGTGCATGGCGGCGTGCGTCGCATCAAGCGCCAGCGCCTGAAGATTTGGTAGAACTGCTTGGAGCTGCCCCATCAGCTTCGCAGAGGGGCAGTTGGACGCCACATACTTGACACGCTGCAGGGCTTCTGCTAGAGCATCCAGGACACACATATGCTCTGCGCTCCGATGGCAGGCGCCAAGCCCCGCTCTGGCCCCGGATAGTGATGACACACCGGAAGCTATCTTCGAACAGTGAATGGCTGCGCTGCTCGTTCAGCGGTTGGTGCGTTGAAGGAGGCCTGGCCCATCAGCGTCACGCAAGCTCGGAATGTGCCATCTATAGATAACTACTGGTACTCGCCGTGCTTTTCGCAGCGCTAAGAAGGTTCTGCTTCAAGGCGACACACGCAGGCGATCGGAGGATATCTTCCACCAACGGCCACCAAGTCGCAGTGTGGCCGGGCAGCAAGTTGGTCAGCGCATTGCCAGCGCTGACTGAATCAAGCATGAGACGAGGCCAGACTGTCTTCACTTCAGGGATGCGTGGGATGTTGTTCGTGCGAAATTAACATCGATCTAGTTGCTACTCCGGTCCAGCCTTGGCGTGCTGCAGCAAGATCTCCTTGAAGAGGCGCTCTGCGAAGGCGCGGGTGTACCAGATCTTGCCGACCCTGCGAGCGAGAGTGCCCTTGGCTATGACGGCCGCGTTCATGAGTGTTCGAGCACCAATCAAAAGCCTCGATCAATGTTGTTGTTCTTGATGGGAAGCTCAGGCTTCACAAGCTCGCGGATCACCTTCTCGCTTCTTTCCAGGTACCGGCCACCACGGCTCTCAGCCAGCATGTCCGTGTCGTGGATGGAGAGCAGCGCCCGCAACTGCTTTGTTCCAGAACAGCAGAACCGCTGCTTCTCGGTGTGGTAGCATCGGAGGTGCTGAGCCACGCGCGAGCAATCGCGGAAAGCTCGAAAGCGGCAAGCCGGGCAGCGGTACATTCCGCCCACGCATTTCAGGGACCCGCGCCCTGCCCGGGCGACGCGTGTCAGCACCTCTTGGCGCAATTCTTGCAAAAGCGCCGCGTCCACCGTCACCGCACCGTCAGCATCCAGCCAATCAACGCCCGTCTCCTCGCCCGCATCTTGCCCCAGCCCCATCCGGTCGACATCCATCGAAAAATCCACTTCTCCCACGGCGCCCGCAGCCATGTCCAGGAGCTGAGAGACTTCTGCTTCAGCAACGGCCAAGAAAAGACCGCTCCAGCAAATAAAAGACGCAGGTCTTGCTATCCACTCCATCGGAAAGGCATCGCCGGAAAGCAGATTCTGACAAAACCGGATGCAGAAGACACCCAAAGGCCGCCGAGCATTGCTGGTAGGTGCGACAGCCCCGCTGCTCCATGTACACATTCATCTGCTCTGTGGTGGCGCCCAATTTGCTCTTGCCCTCCTCTGACAAAGAGTCCAAGCGCGCGAGTGCGTGAGGGATACAGTTGCCTGATGTAGTCAATGCGGTGCCAGCTCCTTTTTTTTAAACAAGAGGAGCCCGGGAACCCAAAAGCAAACCAGCCTCACTCCCCATGGCATGTGGATCCCGTTGTTTTCCGGCTCAAGGGTCCGAAGGCAAACCAAGATTTAAGTTGTTCACAGTTGGGAAATCAACCCCAAACAGATGAAGAAGGGGAGCAACCGCGACTCAAGCACAGAGAAACAGGCAAAGGCACGGGTGAAACATGACAGGCCCCGCACTACATGGAAGGCACGAAGTCATCCGATTCATCATGAAGAACCAATCGCAGAAATCCGAAAATGGATCCGCACAAACTACCACTCTCAAATTGGAAACAAGGCATAAGCTCGCTCTACACCCATCTGAAACAAGTCTGAGACACAGTGTTACAACACGATCTGAGTAGACCGTGGTCAGCTGTTCGGATGTTCATGCGCCCTTTTGTTTGGGCCGAGTGTGCTCAGCATATTCATGTCAACGTGCTTCCAGGCTGCTTCCAAATAAGTAGGGCGAACCCCAAGAGGCCACAGACTCTGAAGAGAGGGTTTGTCCTAGAAACACATTGGCGCCATTTGTTCGGGTCAGGTGTGCGGCAAAAAGGACAATCTTGGCGCACCTGGAACGCCGGGCTGTTCACATGGAGCCGTGCACGTGGCCTTCACAAACTTGCTTCGTAAGCTTGCTTGGATTCGTTAGTTTCTCCACCTATTTTCCCATTCGCAACCAATTGCAACTGGTGACTTTGTGGAAAGGGCCGCGCACGTTGTCAATTGGATGCGTGTGGATGGCAAGTTGGGTGGATTCGCCGCAGGTGTGTGGAGACGGGGCCGGCGCTGCGGGGGGGGCTCGGTGTGGACAAGCCTCGGTCACTTGGTGGGTCTGACGCCTGTCTGAAACAAGTCTGAGACACAGTGTTACCACGATCTGCGTAGACCGGGGTCAGCTGTTCGGATGTTCATGCGCCCTTTTGTTTGGGCCGAGTGTGCTCAGCATATTCATGTCAACGTGCTTCCAGGCTGCTTCCAAATAAGTAGGGCGAACCCCAAGAGGCTACAGCTTCTGAAGAGAGGGTTCGTCCTAGAAACACATTGGCACCATTTGTTTGGGTCAGGTGTGCGGCAAAAAGGACAATGTTGGCGCACCTGGAACGCCGGGCTGTTCACATGGAGCCGTGCACGTGGCCTTCACAAACTTGCTTGGTAAGCTTGCTTGGATTCGTTAGTTTCTCCACCTATTTTCCCATTCGCAACAAATTGCAACTGGTGACTTTGTGGAAAGGGCCGCGCACGTTGTCAATCGGATGCGTGTGGATGGCAAGTTGGGTGGATTCGCCGCAGGTGTGTGGAGACGGGGCCGGCGCTGCGCTTTTGCGGGGGGCTCGGTGTGGACAAGCCTCGGTCACTTGGTGGGTCTGACGCCTGTCCGAAACAAGTCTGAGACACAGTGGAACCACGATCTGCGTAGACCGGGGTCAGCTGTTCGGATGTTCATGCGCCCTTTTGTTTGGGCCGAGTGTGCTCAGCATATTCATGTCAACGTGCTTCCAGGCTGCTTCCAAATAAGTAGGGCGAACCCCAAGAGGCTACGGCTTCTGAAGAGAGGGTTTGTCCTAGAAACACATTGGCACGTTTGTTCGGGTCAGGTAGCGCCGGGCTGTTCACATGGAGCCGGGCATGTCACGAGCGTCCACCGCGCCAGTCTCGCTCGCCGGCATGTCACGAACGTCCACCGCGCCAGTCTCGCTCGCGGGCGGTTTCCGCATGTCACGAGCGTCCACCGCGCCAGTCTCGCTCGCGGGCGGTTTCCGCATGTCACGAGCCTCCACGCGCCAGTCTCGCTCACGGGCGGTTTCGCATGTCACGAGCGTCCACCGCGCCAGTCTCGCTCGCGGGCGGTTTCCGCATGTCACGAGCGTCCACCGCGCCAGTCTCGCTCGCGGGCGGTTTCCGCATGTCACGAGCGTCCACCGCGCCAGTCTCGCTCGCGGGCGGTTTCCGCATGTCACGAGCGTCCACCGCGCCAGTCTCGCTCACGGGCGGTTTCCGCGTCACGAGGTCCACCGCCAGTCTCGCTCGCATCCGCGAGCGAGACTGGAGCAGGGGGACGCTCGTACATGCGGAACCCGCCCGCGAGCGAGACTGGCGGTGGACGCTTGTGACACGGGGAAACCGCCCGCGAGCGAGATCGCCGCTCGCCCCCAAGCGAGACGCGGGCGGTTTCCGCATGTCACGAGCGTCCACCGCGCCAGTCTCGCTCGCGAGCGATTTCCGCATGTCACGAGCGCCCACCGCGCCAGTCTCGCTCGCGGGCGGTTTCCGCGTGTCACGAGCGTCCACCGCGCCAGTCTCGCTCGGGGGCGGTTTCGGCCTGTCACGAGCGCGCTCTCCGCGCCAGTCTCGCGTCCACCGCGCCAGTCTCGCGCGTTTCCGCCTGTCACGAGCGTCCCCCGCGCCCGTCTCGCTCGGGGGCGGTTTCCGCTTGTCACCGTCCACCGCCAGTCTCGCTCGGGGGCGGTTTCGGCCTGTCACGAGCGTCCCCCGCGCCCGTCTCGCTCGGGGGCGGTTTCGGCCTGTCACGAGTGTCCCCCGCGCCCGTCTCGCTCGGGGGCGGTTTCCGCTGCCTCGCTCGCGGGCGGTTTCCGCTTGTCACGAGCGTCCACCGCGCAAGTCTCGCTCGAGGGCGGTTTCCGCCTGTCGCGAGCGTCCACCGCACCAGTCTTGCTCGGGGGCGGTTTCGGCCTGTCACGAGCGTCCCCCGCGCCCGTCTCGCTCGGGGGCGGTTTCGCCCTGTCACGAGCGTCCCCCGCGCCCGTCTCGCTCGGGGGCGGTTTCCGCTTGTCACGAGCGTCCACCGCGCCAGTCTCGCTCGCGGGCGGTTTCCGCTGTCGCGAGCGTCCACCGCGCCAGTCTCGCTCAAGGGCGGTTTCCGCTGTCACGAGCGTCCACCGCGCCAGTCTCGCTCGGGGGCGGTTTCGGCCTGTCACGAGCGTCCCCCGCACCCGTCTCACTCGGGGGCGGTTTCGTCGTCCCCCGCGCCCGTCTTGCTCGGGGGCGGTTTCGGCCTGTCACGAGCGTCCCCCGCGCCCGTCTCGCTCGGGGGCGGTTTCCGCTTGTCACGAGCGTCCACCGCGCCAGTCTCGCTCGAGGGCGGTTTCCGCTTGTCACGAGCGTCCACCGCGCCCGTCTCGCTCGGTGGGGGTTTCGGCCTGTCACGAGCGTCCCCCGCGCCCGTCTCGCTCGGGGGCGGTTTCCGCTTGTCACGAGCGTCCACCGCGCCAGTCTCGCTCGAAGGCGGTTTCCGCCTGTCACGAGCGTCCACCGCGCCAGTCTCGCTCGAAGGCGGTTTCGGCCTGTCACGAGCGTCCCCCGCGCCCGTCTTGCTCGGGGGCGGTTTTGGCCTGTCACGAGCGCCCCCCGCGCCCGTCTCGGTCGGGGGCGGTTCGAGCGTCCACCGCGCCAGTCTCGCTCGGGGGCGGTTTCGGCCTCTCACGAGCGTCCCCTGCGCCAGCCTCGCTCGCGGGCGGTTTCCGCTTGTCACGAGCGTCCATCGCGCCAGTCTCGCTCGGGGGCGGTTTCGGCCTGTCACGAGCGTCCCCCGCGCCAGTCTCGCTCTCGGGGGCGGTTTCGGCCTGTCATGAGCGTCCCCCGCGCCCGTCTCGCTCGGGGGCGGTTTCGGCCTGTCACGAGCGTCCCCCGCGCCCGTCTCGCTCGCGGGCGGTTTCGGCCTGTCACGAGCGTCCCCCGCGCCAGTCTCGCTCGGGGGGCGGTTTCCGCTTGTCACGAGCGTCCACCGCGCCAGTCTCGCTCGCGGGCGGTTTCCGCATGTCACGAGCGTCCACCGTGCCAGTCTCGCTCGGGGGCGGCTTCGGCCTGTCACGAGCGTCCCCCGGGCCCGTCTCGCTCGGGGGCGGTTTCGGCCTCTCACGAGCGTCCCCCGTGCCAGTCTCGCTCGCGGGCGGTTTCCGCATGTCACGAGCGTCCACCGCGCCAGTGTCGCTCGGGGGCGGTTTCGGCCTGTCACGAGCGTCCCCCGCGAGCGTCCACCGCGCCGTCTCGCCGGGGGGCGGTTTCGGCCTGTCACGAGCGTCCGCCGCGCCCGTCTTCCTCGGAAGCGATTTCGGCCTGTCGCTGCTGCTCGCCGGCATGTCAAGAGCGTCCACCGCGCCAGTCTTGCTCGCGGGCGGTTTCCGCATGTCACGAGCGTCCACCGTGCCAGTCTTGCTCGCGGGGGGTTTCCGCATGTCACGAGCGTCCGCCGCGCCAGTCTCGCTCGCGGGCGGCTTCCGCATGTCACGAGGCGTCCACCGCGCCAGTCTCGCTCGCGGGCGGTTTCCGAATGTCACGAGCGTCCACCGCGCCAGTCTCGCTCGCGGGCGGTTTCCGCATGTCACGAGCGTCCGCCGCGCCAGTCTCGCTTGCGGGCGGTTTCCGAATGTCACAAGCAGCCACCGCGCCAGTCTCGCTCGCGGGCGGTTTGCGCATGTCACGAGCGTCCACCGCGCCAGTCTCGCTCGCAGGTTCCCCATGTCACGAGCGTCCACCGCACCAGTCTCGCTCGTGGGCGGTTTCCGCATGTCACGAGCGTCCACCGCGCCAGTCTCGCTCGCGGGCGGTTTCCGCATGTCACGAGCGTCCACCGCGCCAGTCTCGCTCGCGGGCGGGTTCCGCCTGTCACGAGCGTCCGCCGCGCCAGTCTCGCTCGCGGGCGGTTTCTGCATGTCACGAGCGTCCACCGCACCAGTCTCGTTCGCGGGCGGTTTCCGCATGTCACGAGCGTCCGCCGCGCCAGTCTCGCTCGCGGGCGGTTTCCGCCTGTCACGAGCCACCGCGCCAGTCTCGCTCGCGGGCGGTTTCCGCATGTCACGAGCGTCCACCGCACCAGTCTCGTTCGCGGGCGGTTTCCGTATGTCACGAGCGTCACCGCGCCAGTCTCGCTCGCGGGCGGTTTCCGCATGTCACGAGCGTCCACCGCGCCAGTCTCGCTCGCGGGCGGTTTCCGCGTGTCACGAGCGTCCACGCGCCAGTCTCGCACGCGGGCGGGTTCCGCATGTCACGAGCGTCCACCGCGCCACAGTCTCGCTCGCGGGCGGTTTCCGCATGTCACGAGCGTCCACCGCGCCAGTCTCGCTCGCGGGCGGTTTCCGCATGTCACGAGCGTCCACCGCTCCACTCTCGCCCGCCACGGGCGGTTTCCGCATGTCACGAGCGTCCACCGCGCCAGTCTCGCTCGCGGGCGGTTTCCGCATGTCACGAGCGTCCACCGCGCCAGTCTCGCTCGCGGGCGGTTTCCGCATGTCACGAGCGTCCGCCGCGCCAGTCTCGCTTGCGGGCGGTTTCCGCATGTCACGAGCGTCCACCGCGCCAGTCTCGCTCGCGGGCGGTTTCCGCGCATGTCACGAGCGTCCACCGCGCCAGTCTCGCTTGCGGGCGGGCGGTTTCGCGCGGTTTCCGCATGTCACGAGCGTCCACCGCAGTCTCGCTCGCGGGCGGTCTCCGCCTGTCACGAGCATCCACCGCGCCAGTCTCGCTCGCGGGCGGTTTCCGCCTGTCACGAGCGTCCACCGCGCCAGTCTCGCTCGCGGGCGGTTCCGCATGTCACGAGCGTCCACCGCGCCAGTCTCGCTCGCGGGCGGTTTCCGCATGTCACGAGCTTCCCCCGCGCCAGTCTCCCTCGCGGGCGCACCGCGCCAGTCTCGGTTTCCGCATGTCACGAGCGTCCACCGCGCCAGTCTCGCTCGCGGGCGGTTTCCGCATGTCACGAGCGTCCACCGCGCCAGTCTCGCTCGCGGGCGGTTTCCGCATGTCACGAGCGTCCACTCGCTCGCGGGCGGTTTCCGCATGTCACGAGCGTCCACCGCGCCAGTCTCGCTCGCGGGCGGTTTCCGCATGTCACGAGCGTCCGCCGCGCCAGTCTCGCTCGCGGGCGGTTTCCGCATGTCACGAGCGTCCACCGCGCCAGTCTCGCTCGCGGGCGGTTTCCGCATGTCACGAGCGTCCACCGCGCCAGTCTCGCTCGCGGGCGGTTTCCGCATGTCACGAGCGTCCACCGCGCCAGTCTCGCTCGCGGGCGGTTTCCGCATGTCACAAGCGTCCACCGCGCCAGTCTCGCTCGCGGGCGGATTCCGCATGTCACGAGCGTCCACCGCGCCAGTCTCGCTCGCGGGCAGTTTCCGTATGTCACGAGCGTCCACCGCACCAGTCTCGCTCGCGGGCGGTTTCCGCATGTCACGAGCGTCCACCGCGCCAGTCTCGCTCGCGGGCGGTTTCCAGTTAGCCTCGCGCGCCGAGTCTGCACCACACCGCCGTCCTCCCAGCCAGTCTCGCTCGCGGTCTGCGCCACACCGCCGTCCCCCCCAGCCAGCCCCACACCGCCGTCCCCCCAGCCAGCCTCGTACGCCTGGTCTGCACCCCCAGCCGGCATCGCACGCCCGGTCTGCAGCACAACGAAATGGAAATCCCTTCTTATCTCCGTCGTAACAGCTTGTATCGCTCCCAGGCACCTTAAGAGAAAACCTAAAGCAGAACCCAAGCATCAGAGATGCTTTTGGGAAAAATTTAAATTAACTAAATGATTTCAATTGGAAAAGGGGTCTGCCAACTTAAATAATTTAAATGATTTCAAATGAAAATGAGGTCCATTAAATCAGCAAACTTAGCTTACATTTTCAGTCGTGATTATTTAAATGGCCAAACTGAGCTTGCAACTTAAATCATAGGTATTTAAATTGGCAAACTAGAGCTTGCAACTTAAATCGTGGGTATTTAAATTGGCAAACTGAGCTTGCAACTTAAATAAATAGCTCACAGGGCTCCAAACCACATAGTGCATGATCTTCCCTCTTATGGGGGGGGGGTTGGATGGAGGGTTCAAGGTTTGGAAGGGGGAAGAAACTTGAATACAAACACCTGTACAGGGCCTCCCTCGCAATGGGTTTTCCTCGAATTTTTGGGTTGCTGGAGGATTTCCCGGCTGGTTATGGAATTAACTGAAGGGTTGGGGAGTGTTGAGGGAGTGATTGGTGAAGAATGTCATTTTTGTGAAACACCATTTTTGCCAACTAATATCGGTCCAATTAATTTCAAGACATGACATTGCACGAGCCTCAAAAAGTAATTGGGACTCAGCCAGTCCAATTATTTATTGAGACCTCTACCCCTGGATGACCCCTGCATATCTTATTTTCCACCCCCCCTCCCCAGTTCCTCTGTCCCCCGATTGGTGCAAAGACATATTGCGTCAGAACCTTTGATGGTTTAATTCCACATCAGTTGATCGGACCTCTGCTAGGCAACAGCTTGCCATCATGTGCTGCCTCGCAGCTGGCGCAGCTGACACACTTGTCAAATTGTTTAGCTTCAGCTTTGTTGTTTCAGTTTGTGCAACTTGTGCAGCTTGTGTAGCTCCTTCAGCTTGGAAGAAAGGTGGCAAGCGAGAAGAGTGCACCTGTGCCCGTCGGCGGCGCTTCATCGAGCTCTTGGAGTGTCATGGGCATCTATTTGGGCATGCAGCTCAGTAAGCTGTGGCAAGGTGGACAGAGAGGTGTGCATTGCGCTTGCTTCTACTCATTCTACTCACTTGTTTCTTTTGAGTTGCTTGAGGCGTTGTGTACACAGTCGGCCGCTTGCTTCGGAGTGCTTTCCAGGACTCGCTTCCAACACAGTTGTTCAGCATCAGGTGAATCTTGGGTATCCCGTTTGATTTGGAAGCAAGGATTCATCCAAGCGAGTGATCTACGAGGTCTGCGCCCTTAGAATCCGGGATGTTATTTGGCACGTTGTCGGAATCTGCCAGGAAATCCCTGACACGTCATTGCTGGAGGACTGCTCGGCAACTTTATAAGGCTGGTGGTGAATTATCTTATCCGATGCCTAGGACTTGTGCAACGGCATTTACATAGCGCGTATTCAGCGTCTTCTCCGAACCGAATACAAGCTATATTACCAGGTGGGATGCACATTTTTCTGCTGCTGCAACAATCACGCCTTGCAGCGCAGCATGCATTCTTTGGGGCACTTTGCATTCATGCAACGTGCCCGCAATCTCAATGACTTGGCCAGCTGCTGTCTCTTCTCCGGAGCCCGGAGCTTCTCTTGAATGTCACTGGCACTTTTGGGGACAAGAAGCTGGACAACGAGGTTGGCAGATCACATTCACGCTTTTGCAAAGGTTTCACATGTAGCATGTGTGTGGTACGTGCTTGTGTATCCTTGAGATGGACTTCATGGCCGAAGGGGAGTACGAAGTGGGATGTGGATGTGATGGAGGCCCTTTCCTGGAGGATTTTCTTGAACTCCGTTGGAGTTTGCCAGGTGGGAAAATTCAGGCAGCTGACCAATGGCTCTCAGCGGCTAATGCGGGCGCACATGTGCGGCTCCAAGTACTGAAATGACCAGTCCGTATTTGGAGCCGATGTCAGCCTCAGGCAGAGCAAGAATCCCATGAGACGTACATAGTGCCGGAAACATCAGCTGCAATCGAAGAGGACTTGAGGCGCAAATTGCAAGCTGGATAAGTGCAACAATCATGCCTGGCAATGCGAAGTGTCCAGGCAGATGGATGAGATCGAGGAAGACTTGCGAGCAGCTGAGAATCCGCAGATGGGGGAAGTGGAGCTTGAGAGGCCGGCATTTTGGTCTTTGCCGGACAGGTTGTTCGAGCGCTGCCTGCATGCATTGCACTGGATCCCGCTAATACAATACGACATTCTCGGCAGTTGAAGTTGAAGGCACCAGACCTCTTTGCCTGATGACTACCATGCCTCAAATGCACAAAGACCCACTTGGACGGATGCATCAGGGTTGCGTAAAAGACAGTTCTTGCAGGTTTATGGGAGTTGCAGACTCGCAGTTTGCGCCAACAAGTCGGCTGGAAGGCAAGTTGTGCTGAATGTTTTGCTTGCAGTTTCATCATTTGGTTGCGCCTTGTCAGACATATCAACGTCGGTATCACCTTCTGGTGAGCTACGACGACGCTCTCAGGCTGGCTGACAGCGTTTGTGTGGCAAAAGTAAGGACGGTCAGACGGTCGTCGTGCCTAATGACGGAAGTTGTTGCACTCTTGGATGTCCAAAGCATTGCATTGCTGCCTTTGATGTGCGCATCGCTTATCATGCCAGTAATCAACATGATATTGGCACAAATCCTCCAGTGATACTGTAATTCCGCCAGGCCACCAGTCACCGTGCGAGTGCGGCAAGCAACCTGGAAATCTGATAAATTCGATGGCACTGTTTTCCATTGGCGCACCAACTGTCTCCGCTCAGAGGAGACCTCCAGAACGCTTGCCACCTGCAGAGAATCAGCTGCGTCAGCCTATCAAGATTTCTTATCAATGAGTGAAATCCAATGGGCACTTTCCGTTTCCAATGACAGCTGTTGTCAGTGTTCCTACATGCATCTCACTTCAATTCGCCATGGGGCACACAGGTCTCTGCGGGTTGCAGGCGTTCTGGGCCCAGCTACTCAGCGACTGCACAAGGCATCGCAGTGTCCCTGGCAATGTGTATACACGAGCCACATGTTAGCCACACATTTGGCGCTCTTTGCAACTGTGCTTCGACAAACGTCGCAGCGCCGGAGAGCCGGCATGTGCCAGGGATTGCTAGATAGCATGCTCAATCACCCACCTTGCGAATCGGTACAGAAGGAGCAGTGGGCGACAAAGTGGAAGCTCTTGTGCCCACTGAAAAACCAGGAAGAAATGTCAAGGCAGCGCGTGTGGTCCAGCTGTATGCACTCACGCTGTTTGCCGTCGCATTTTGCTTGATCAGCCGCACGGCGGTACTGAGGAGTTTCACGATACAAAATCCCACATCTCGAAATCAAGAATCACTTGTCCACAGGTGTTTGCGTCGCTTTGCAGTTTACAGTATACAGGATTAGCCTGTGCCACTGAGAGCGACGCCGGTCTGGCTCTGAGTGTCCAAAATCCGCAATGTCAAAAGAGGTGCTGATACTGTAGCTGCAAGGCATGGCTCCTCTCAGCGAGCAGGACAGAGATTGAGCAGCGAGCTTGCGCATGCAGACTCGCACATCTTCACAGCGACGGCTGGAGACGAGCGCAAAACACAATGTGCCATGCAAGGAGATGCAAAGAGAGCTGGACAAATTCAAGGCAGTTGGAGCTTGCACACATGCTTTGAGGACACATGGTCCCTGCTTTGTGTGTGAGTGGCCACACAGGCAATGCAAGAGACTTTGCAGAAAGCATATGAAGCGCGAATGGGCCTGATTGCTCAGCAGCAGGAGCTTTGCGTAGAATCGACAGAAAGCTGCTTTTGGAGTCGAGTCTGTTGAGTAGAGCTGTTGTGTTGTTGGCGCGCTAGGAGACGGAGCTTGTGAAGCAAGAATTCGACACCATCGAGGAGATAGCCGTGTTCTGCGAATCCCGTGGCAAAAGAAACTCCGGTGTTGCCTTGCATTGAAAGGCAAATAGTGAAAACAGATAATGTTGCGGGCGAAGAAGCTTCTGGCGCTTGGTGGCCAGCAGGTATGCAGTGCACACTGCGCCACATGCTACCCTTGCAATGATGGCCTGTCAGGAGGATGCCGTGGTGTACAAACTGGTGGGGCCAGCGCCACGCTTTGAACAAGCGTTTATGACTGAAGTGAGTTGATTCATTCGGGACAGGGGAGAATTTTGGGGGGTGGTTAGAGAAGCTGCGAGAGTGGCACGATTTTGCACAGTTTGATCGTGTTTGAGGTTATGGTCAAGCAGAACGTCGATGATGCCAAGGCCGTGTCGGCAGCCAGGGCAGCCTCCAAGCATTTCAGCGCAGGGCAACGTCACCAAGCGATTGGAGTACATCTCAGGTGAGCTGGAAAGGCCCACCCTGGTTGTTTGCAAATGTTACATGAATCTGAATCTGTGGGAATATGTGGATGCAGGTCCAACAAGATCATATCAGACAAGGAGAAGGAGCTGGGAGACAAACAAAAGCAGCTGATAAAGCCGCAATCTCAGACAAGCTTTGGAGCAGATTTCTAGCGTGTGCTGCATTAAGAGACATTGAGCTGCTTGGCTTGCGGCCCTCAGCCTTTTCAGAGCATGACCAAGGATGCAGCAAGAGATACAAGGCAGTTGAAGAATGCATTGCATGCAGAAAAAAAAGGACTTGCTGGCTTGGGTCGCTGCTGATGCGCTTTTCAGTTTGAGAAAGACATTGTCCAGTTTGCTACGGTAGCGTAAGATGTCATCACTTTTTTACTAGCGAACAAGTTTGTTGCATCGTACTCGCTGAGGAGGCTGCCCAGACGTAGTGCCGTAGGTGATTCTGTAGCAACATTAATGCAAGCCCAAAGGATACCTGTTCTTGAATTTTTCTGGCAGAGAGGAAGTTCCAGATTGAACTTCCTGCATGCCGTGTTTTATTGTCCTTGCTCTCAACATGCACACTATTTTGTTGACTGCAGTGCCTAATCGCATCACATCGCATCCACGATGCAAGTCTTTCTGGTGTTGAGTTTCACATTTCAGAGCCGGCAGCTTCAGTGCCAAAGGCAACAAACTCAGGAAGACTAGGGCGGTCCAAGAGTGCATATGCAAAGGAGCAGCATTTGATTCGCCAAAGCGCCTTCAAAGGCAGGTTGGTAGGGTCGAGTCAAGAGCAAATGATTCTGGGCACACTTTCGGGACGTTTTGATCCTCAGAGGCTTTCCACGAGCAAGCATGATATGTTTGAATTTTGTTGAAGCCGCTTCCCGGCTTCCCGCATTCCTGCTTTCTCAGTCGCCCAGCTCAAGCCTGGGAAGCTGGTGTTTGGCACTTTCATGCTCACATGGCCAGGCCCTACTCGAGCCCTTGCGATAAGCAACCCCGTGTCCTGAAAGGCTGGCTTTCAGAGGCGGATGTGGCGCACTTCAAACATATATACAGGACGACAGTGGAGGAAGCGCTAGCAAACCGAAAGGATCGAATGGATGGCAACAGGCCAATCCAGTACTATGACCTGCTCAAGTACATGCACACATGTCGCGTTCGCGACGCGCGCCTGAAAGACATCATTGAGAAGATCCATCACCGGGTGGAAGAGGAGTTCGGGCCTGGATTTGTCATCGTGCATGACTTCTGGTCCTACCGCGCTCCAGGGTCCTTTCCTGCGCCTATCATGCACACAGACCCCGCCTTCTGGATGACGGGCCGTCATGATGGCTTCAACCTTTGGTTTCTGTTGGATCACAGGGACATGGCCTACGGCATCGATGTGCTCACCAAGGAGGACAACGAGGAGCTCTATGCCTGCAGCGCCCTTGGCCTCCCCCACGCGCCCCCTTTCCTTTTTGCAGGCAGCAAGGGCAAGGCCGGGGGCGAATGCCCGGCCTTCGTTCATCGTATTCCCTTGCGGATGTGGCCCATGCTTTTCGAGTGGCAGAATGATTTGGCTCAGGCTTTAGGCACGCTCTGTTGCATATTTTCTACGTGGTGGTTGCAGAAGGCCGTAAGCCTCAGCAAGCGCCTGCAAGATGCTCTGCCTGCTTGGGCCTTTCGTGGTCTCTTAGGAATCTTTGGGTGGCTGGGTAGCATCTACCCTCTGCCGCCCCTCACGCTTAAGCCCCGGCACTTCGAGCTGCAGGTGGGAGATGCGCAGGTCATCCGCCAGGACGAGCTGCACGCCTCCGACCAGGACGTCGGACGTTCTCGCAGCTTGCTGCTTTCAGAACTTCTTTCCCGGACGACATCTCAATTTGCCCTCACTTTTCCCAGGCTGTTTAAGCTTTAAGAGCCCTTTTCATGCTTGAGGCTAGGATCCGCTGATGTCAAACATGTCAGACCTGACTGCAGATGTTGTCTACTGCTCTAACCCTTTCACAGCTGAGTGGCCAACCTCAGCGGCAGATGACATCCTCTCATCAGGTTGGGGGCAAAGGGGAAAGGCGGAAGGGGGGAATTCGCCAAAGTGACCGAAGTGAGCTTGGTGAAACGTGCGAGGAGCCGCTGCGGGAAGGCCAGTTCCGCTTGGCCATCGGCTTCAAGTTCATGAAGTCTTCTGAGAGCTCCCCAGTGACACGGTACCTGGTGAACGGCCCCTCGGCCACGTTGAGGCGCCACATTCGGGGCCTGAAGCTCCCGCCGAACCGACCGCTCCCGGACATCTACCGGATGGACGAGGTCGATATGGCCCAGGACAAGCCCGGCCCCTTCTCTCGCGCCGTCGGCGTCCCCATGGGCGCCAAGCTGGGCCGCTTCATCGCTCCAGAGAAGTGAGTCCAGCATGGCGCGAAGTCGGCCCCTGATTTGAATGAGTTAGTCGAGTTAGTTGCCACAGGTGAGCCGTAGATGCGCCACCTCTCGAAGCTCTGCCAAAGGTAGATGGCGCGTTTGAAGCTGGAGAAGGGCCCAGGCCCAAAATGGATTGCATACTGACTGACAGGAGGCGCGCGAATTGAATTTGCAGAGCCACTCAGGCTCTGAGTGGCTCTGAGTGGCTCTGAGTGGCTCTGAGTGGCTCTGAGTGGCTCTGAGTGGCTCTGAGTGGCTCTGAGTGGCTCTGAGTGGCTCTGAGTGGCTCTGAGTGGCTCTGAGTGGCTCTGAGTGGCTCTGAGTGGCTCTGAGTGGCATCGAGTCAAATTGAGTGGCCTTGAGCGGCGCTGAGTGAGTGGCACGGAGTGGCTCTGAGTGGCTCTGAGTGGCTCTGAGTGGCCGTGACTCACCGAGTGGCGAGGAGGGTTCGCAGCCATGCGATGTCTGTTCATGACAGTGCACAGGGGAGTTTATTCCGCCGCATAGCCCTGCCCCCTATCCAAACCCTAGGACATTGAGGGTGCGTTTTGTAGAACGCATGGACGGCAGCTACACGTCCCACAAAGAAGCAAGACTTCTGGTATGCTCTCAAATGACGCGAGTCTACCAAAATCCTATGACAGCGAGGCCGTGTTTTGTGTAACGCGTGTCCTACAACAAAAAGCAACGCCGCATCAGCAGCATCACCAGCGCCACCAGCTTGCGAGATTGCGTGTTTGCCTTCAAGCTACGCATGTCTACAGAAATCTTGGCACAGCGAGGGCGTGTTAGAGCGAGAGAGAGAGAGAGAGCGAGAGAGAGAGAGAGATAGAAAGACAGACGTGAAGATAGACAGACTAGTAGAAATACACATGCATAGATAGATGAATAGTGATACAGAGAGAGAGAGAGAGAGAGAGCGAGAGAGAGCGAGACAGAGATAGATAGATAGATAGATGGATGGATGAATGGATAGATAGATAGATAGATAGATAGATAGATAGATAGATAGTCTAATAGATAAATGGATAAACATATATGGACAGTTAATAAGAGAGATAGAGAGAGAGACAGACAGATAGATAGGTTAAGTAGACAGATAGATACAGAGATAGATAGGATAGGTAGATAGATAGACAAACCCACATGCAGAAAAAGCACCGAGGGATAGAGGGATAGAGGGATTGGGGTAGATAGCTAGATCGATAGATAGATAGATCGATTGATGGATTGATAGATTGATAGATAGATAAATAGATAGATAGGAGATAGATAGACACATAGACAAGGTAGATAGAGAGTAGATAGACAAACAGCCGGGTAGGTGTAGAAATGAGAGAGGTTGATGGGTGTGTAGATACTTTGATAGATAGATAGGTAGATAGATAGGTAGACAAACAGACAGGAAGACACCTAGATAAATCGATCGACAGATACGCAGAGGAGAGAGAGAGACACAAGAGAGAGAGATAGGTTTGCTGGATGGGTAGCTAGATAGACACAGTGGCAGATTGATTGAGTGCTCGAATTTGTAGATCGAGAAAGGAATAGAAAGATAGCTGCACAGATAGCGATTTGAGATGTAAATAGAAGGCAAGAAATACTTAAAGAGAAGAGAGATCCAAAGAACATCCAAAATTTAAACAGAAAACAACAAGGCAAGAAAGACAGAAAGCAAGAAAGACAGAAACAAAGCGAGAAAGAGAACAAGAAAGACAAAAATCACGAGTGGCGATCCGGGAATCGCTTTGCCGCGCGGGATTCGGGATCCCAATTTCGGGATTCGGGATTCGGGATTCCAATTTTGAGATTCGGGATTCGGGATTCGGGATTCGCGAATCCCAAATCCCAATCCCAATTTCGGGATACGGAATTTGGGATTCGCGAAGACCAAATCCCAATCCCAATTTCGGGATTCGGGATTCGGGGATTCGGGGATTCGGGATTCGCGAATCCCAAATCCAACTTTGGGTTTCGGGATTCGGGATTCGCGAATCCCAAATCACATTCCCCAGGAGCTTCTCCGGATCACGTCTCAAAAGAACACAGAAATCGACAAAGAAAGCAGAAACACAAACAAGGACGGAAAGAAAGGAAACAATGGAAAGCAAAGGAAGGACATAATAAGAGAAAAAGAAAGAATAACAAAACTACAGTTTTTACGTTGAGAAACTTCCGACTACCACCAGCCCGACACATGCCCGGGGCTGTCTGGGATGCTGCGGAGCACCCAACTAAGACCTGGCGAAACACCCGACTAAAGCCCAGCGGCGCGTTCGGGACGGGATCAAGACGCTTTTATTGAAAAAGAACGTCGCATGCTGCTGGGCAAGCTGACGATGCTGGTGATGCGGGTGATTGGTTATGATGGTGTTGGGGATTTCTGTAGATTCGCGTACATCAGCAGCAATCTTGCAAGCTCGTGATGCTGGGGATGCAGAGACGCCTAGCATCCGTTCAATCATCGGCTTGAATGTTTGAACACGATCGACTCGTGAATTTGGAGGCTCCAAGTCTCAGAGTTTTTGGGCGGCGCAGCAGAGCCCCTGGAGTCCCTGAGAGTTGCCCCGGGCCACGTGTGATTTCTTGAATGCCTTCATATAGTCATGGTCCGCCACAATGATTGCACAGTAGTGCTACAGTGGGTTGCCAGGTTTTTGGCCTTGGATTCTTGGCTGGGTTACGAGCAGGCTTCTTGGCCCGAGTGATGGCCCGAAGGCGGGTGCGTTTGTGAGGAGGGCCCACCTCCGGACGGAGTTTGGTGACCCTTACCCCCGCCATGCCGGCTCTGCAAGTTTGGGGGCTCTGGGGGCTCGGGGCCTTTCTTGCAATTTCAGGAACAGCAAAAGCTGCGGGAGACCCCAGTGTAGTGGATGACGCGTCCGCGGACTGCTTCACTTGCTACAGCGGTGACGCTGGCAACGTCACTGCCATGGAGCTCCTGCAGACACATGTTGACTTGTCCAGCAACGGCGCGCAGCGCGCCCCCTCTGTCCCCTTCAAGGAATGGACGGCGTCGCCACAGGTGCTCCGCGCAAGCGGCGGCATCCTCCTCGTGTGCCTTCTGTTTGTCTTGAGCTTTAGCAGCACGGACATCCTGGTGAGTGTGGCAATTTTTACGGATCTATTTATGACAACCGTCCTCACCCCTCTTGCGCCGACGCTCACGGCGGACTACCAGCTCATAGCACTGCTCACACGCTCAAAGAACATAGTGACTTGCCTGCTTGCGCCCTTCACCGCTCGCTTCATTGATGGAAATGAAGCCAAGTCCATGCAGCTTGGGATGCTGTGCGCGATGCTGTGCACGCTGAGCATGGCGGCGGCAACTCGGTCGCAGATCCAAGCAGAGTACGACGTTCTTTTCTTTCCCATTCATGCACACCATGTAACACTGACCTCTGATCAAGAAGCCCTCCGTTCTCAAGGCCGTCAACGTTGTTAAAGCCACAGCCCTGCCCCCTGCCTACCCCAGATGAGTACTGTAGGCGGCATGGGCAACACGCTTTTCACAGCGAGCCAGTCCCTTTCAGATGGCTGTGCTAGTAAAGCCGACCCTGCGTAAGACCTGTCCCCAGTTTCCTGGTAGTTCCTTGTAGTTCCCTGTAGCTCCCTGTAGCTCCCGCTTTCAAGGTGAAGGATTACTGGTTCTGGCTGGCAGTGCGGAGCCTCAGCGGATGCTCGACGGTGGCCTGGCTGATTCACGGATGCGTTGGTGGGGTCGAAACTTTGACTCCTTGGCCGACATTAGGATGCTGCGAAGTCAGGGTGGTCCTTCTTGGAGTTCGGGATATCTCAAACAGTTAGTTCATAAAGGACAATGCTGGCTGAAGTAGGTCCCGTACCTTGTACTTTAGAGCCTCCGGCTCAGTCCGCCGACGTTTCACCGTGCATTGAAGGTCCGCCCAAAGGTTCACCATTGGAGACTAATGAAGGCCTTGCTTCGCATTGCACAAGATTGAGCAGTTTGTCAGCTTCAGTGTCAGGAGGCTGTTGTGCTTTGCACATCCGGCGAGTCATGAGCACACTTCCTCTCCACCTTCACCTACTTTGTTTTCTTGCAGAGTGAACTCTCAGGCGGCCACCAGAAACGCAGGCAGACCGGACACGTCGGTGGCTTTTGAAGTACATTCAGATGCTTCGCAATGCCGGCCATCGGAAACGCGAGTAACGCGAAGTGTTGTGTTGTTCCTGCGCTTTCGCTTTTCGGCAAAAAAGCACGCCAAAATCGAGCATGGATGGGCATGAGCGGGGCCTGACAACTAAGCAGGTGTCCACATGTTGCAGTCTTGTGTCCGCCCAAAGCCCAAACAAAACTGCAAAAACGCTGTGTTGTGTCACGTTTTAAACCAAAACCATGACCAAAACCGAGCTTGACTTGGGATCAGTGCGGCCTGACTACTAAGCAGCTTTGCATATTTCGCACCCCGCCCAAAACCCATGCAGGCCAATCTTAAGTTGCGGCCGCAGCCCGAGCCGACAGGGAGCCGGCAGGCAGCGGGATTTGAGCCTGCAGGGGGGTAGTGATGCTTTCGGGAGAGAGCCAGAACCGAAACCCGGAACCCAAACCCGAAATTCTTGTGGAGCCCTAGGCCTAGGCCGCTCCGAACCTTCCAAGCCTTATCTGGGCAACGACAAGATTTCGGCCAAACCAAGTGCAACAAGCTCCTCCCCAGATGGTTCCCGAGAACCCGTTTGCGAACATCCATCTCCGAGACGACACCTCAAGCTCGCTCCCCCCTTTGCGAACAGAGCACTGAAAGAGTCAGCAGCATTTGTTCGTCCCAGGGCTCCTTACGAAGGGGGGGGGGGGGGTACTTTTTTGACTGGTGAACACTACTTTTTGGTTTATCCCAAACGAAACAAAGGGGGGATGAGTTGCCTATTTGACTAAGTGTCAATAGATAGTGAAAAGGGACCGGAGAGAAAAACACACACACACACACACACACACACACACACACACACACACACACACACACACACACACACACACACACACACACACACACACACAC
>CAUJNA010000655.1:0-35000 GCA_963377175.1 Effrenium voratum | reverse complement strand
CAGTCGATTGCTTCCCCATTGCCTTCTTGCAAAGCCACTGGCCTTGCTATGACCTTTTTGCCACGGCGCTTGCGTTGCTGTGACCTTTTTGCAACCATCCCTACCTTGCAAAAGGCTGCGAAAGGCAGGCGGTCCAGTTGCTTTCAAAAAGGAACAGTCACCAGGCGCAAGCGGACACGTCGCCAGGTACACAGAGACAAACAGCTGAATACAGATGCACATTGAAGGTCATCATTGGAGCAGCGCTGTGTTGCTTTGTATTGATGTTCACATTTTTCACACTGATGTTAAGCTTTATTTCGATACGCATCGAAATCAATATAATCACGGAAATCAATAGACCTTAAGAGCAACCATATGGCACAATGGTTTCTTATATTGAAACAACACTACACTAACTATCATTACTTTCCCTTGGAGCATATTGATTGCAATCGACAATCGATTCTCAGGGCAGTAGCGCTGAGAGAAAGTAAGCGTACCTTGCACCTGCTTCTGCTAATGCTTGTCTGTGTGTGAGTGTGTGTGTGTGTGAACCGTCCTGGAACACGGACGTTAAACCTTTCGGATTTTTTCCTGAGCAGGGGGACACAGCACTTCACTGGGACTGTGTCCAACGAAGCTACCAGTGAAGTGGGATATCCAGCTTGGCCAGCTGGACTTACCTGCCTTTCCTTCTTTTTCCTGACTGTTTTTCTGTCCTCTTCGCTGTTGCTTCCCGGTTTCTGTTCTGCATTGTGATCTGTCAAGCAATTTCAGCAGTTGCAGGTTTTTCCAACCTTTGCATCTCGGCTACTGAAGCCTCTCGAGATAAGTGTGTTTACCCACGGCCTGTCCGACATGGCGCTGTGGGCTGGACTCACCCTTTGCGGGAGCCCCCTGCGAGGGGATGACGTTCAAAAGTTCACGTTCAGTTCAACCTCGCATTGCACTGCCTGCCTTTGAACAAGGCAGCTCTCATGAGGTATCAGGCTCCGCAGCTTCATTTGCATTGCACTGCCTGCCTTTTGAACAAGGCAGCTCTCATAAGGTATTAGGCTCCGAAGCTTCATGCGCAAGTGACAAGCCGGTCAGATACCGACTTTGCCGTTCATCGATTCACGCACTGCGCCGACTCAGATCAGTTCAATTCACGTTCACGACTAGGTAGCACCTTGCCTTGCCTTGAATTGACGACTTGATTTGACTCCTTGACTTGATCTGACGTGAAGTCTTGCCTTGACTTGATTTGAGGATTTGATTTGACACCTTGACTTGGTTTGACGCGATGTCTTGCCTTGACATGCATGACTGAATCTGCCACAGTCGTTTTTGTTTCCACCCCCTTTCCAACCCTCTCTCTCCCTTTTGAGATGGCTGGACACCAGCTCTATGACATGATGCAATCGCTCCTGCAAAGCATTGCGACCGGCACCGTGTCCGGCTCACTTGGCAGCGGTGGACCGAACCTGCAGGTGTCACCCCAGATGATACAGCCCATGAGCCTCGCACCTCCAACCAACCCACAGACCATGCCCTTTGCACCGTTTTCCATGATGCCCCACGGTGGCCTCCCGAACTTTGGCAACCCGATGTCCTTGATGCCCTACAGTGGCTTTCCTAACTTTGGCAACGACATCCGGCGCCCTGATGCCCTTCATGGCTCAGAACAGCATGCCGTCTTCATTGCCCGAGCCTCAGCCGGCACGCGCAGCCGCTGCAGCTGCTACGACTCCTGCCGCCGCTCCCTTGACCAACCTACATTCCACGGGCACTCGCCCCCAGTCGAGCACACAGCTCCAGCCGGTCACATTCCCCCTCACGGCCCCACCACCGCTCCAGGCGATCGCACCACAACCCCATCTCCCTCCGCTCACGCTCCCCCCGACGCAGGTCCTCCCCACGACACTCCCCCGCACCCAAGATCACGGCTCCACATCGAGCCCCGCAAACCCACACCTCCCAAGGTTCCACTTCCTGGCGCACTTCCGGATGGGACACCGACAAGTCTCAAAGGTCCTCTCCACGCTGGTGGAACCAATCATGGGGACACCAACCGCAGAGCCACAATGCAAGCAGCTGGGGCAAGCACCGCCACAGCACCGGCAACACAGGCAACTGGAGCAGTCAGGACAAGCGACAGTCCTGGCCACAGCAGCATTCTAGGCACCAGCCGCAACCCCCATCCCGCGCTGGCCACAACAACGCCAGCACACCCCCTTCCTTTGCACCTACGGCTGCTTTCCCCACCCCTCCTCCCCACCCTGCTCCTCCCCACCCCTCCCCCCAGCACCCCTTGGATGATGCTGAAGACCTGGATCCCCCTCCGTCAGAGGCAGAGCCTGGCACAAACTCCGACAACCGGTGGCTTGATCTCTGGCGAAGCGTCATGGACACAGCCAAAACTGACCCAATGCGAGTTCCCACGCCTAGGGAGTTGGGGGAGTTGGACCCGCTTCCAGCCTTGGACATCTCCACAATAAAACAGACCAAGACCATTTTGAGGAGCGGACCCCGCCTTGCCACCGTCACACGCCGACCTCCTTGCAGAATGCTGGGAGCTGCGAACCATGGACATGGATGAACCCATAGCGTTCGACCCCAGCTTCTACCATCTCCTGGGACGGGAATCACATGGCATGGTGTTCGCAACCACTTGGTTTCCCCGACCACATCCCTGGCCGGTTGCTGGTGGGCAACCGGAAGCCGGATCCGGCACAGCTTCCCATCACGCTGTCATGTATGTTCACGGCACCACCCCGGATCGAATGCGCCGCATGTCCTTTGAGAACATGATCCGACCTGCTGCATGGAGACCTGAGAACCATGACTACCCGAGCTTTGGATGCTATGCTCAGGCCACTCCCACATCCTGCAGCCCCGACACGTTAGGCCAGCTTTTGCAGAACTTCACCATCGGAAAGTCTCAGCTTGGAGCCATCGCTTTTGGGGAACTGCGCTCCGTCAATCAGCACAAGATCTTGGAGTCCGGGGGAAGCCACGAGGACCAGCACAACGTACGGCGCCACTTTGCATGCCGCAGAGGCAAGAAATGGTGCATCCACTCCAAGTATGCCATGCTGAGAGGTATCGCGCTGCGGTGGAGGTCTTCGTCTTCGTGTGGCAGCGAACCCTGTGGGCGGACGGGCTGGAGTACTACCACGTCCTCCAGCAGCGCGCCCCGAGCGGCACGGGCGTCGTCCAGCACACCGTGCTGCTTCTCCTGCACAGCGGGCACTTCAGCTTGATCCACAACTTCCAGGCGCTGGCCAGCAGACAGGGGCTGACCCTGGGAGCCACGCCCGCCAACACCGGCGGCTGCATGGAGTACAAGTGCCCGAGGTGCATGGCCCGCTTCACCATGAAGGCCTCGTGGCAGCGCCACCGCGCCACCCAGTGCTATCGAGAGATAGCCGAGCGCACTCGGAAAGTGCCGCTGCCCGGGCCCGGGAAGAGCTTGCTGCGCTACAGGGGCAAGGCCTCCGCAGAGCTCGCGCCCCTCAACAGCACGCCCGCCCCGACGGTCCACATAGCGCAGCAGCAGCCAGCGCGCCAGGGAGGACAGCTCCACACCAAAATAGGTGCACAGGCCCCTTTAAGCACTCAGAGAGAACACAAAAGGAATTTGAAAGGAAATTTGAAAGGAACACAAAGCGAATCGTACCATATTCCATTTGACCAGGAAAAGAACTGACGCACGGTTTTTCGCTTTGTTGCCTTTTCTGTGACCGATCGTTTGCCATGCGACCCTTCCTTTTGGTTGCCGTTTGCCAGCCTCTGGTTCGAACTTGTTTCACATGGCTTTCCAACCCCCTCGAGGCTTGTTACCGATGCTCCATAGGCAAAACTTTCCACAACAACCTTTACCCGCTGCATCCAACCACCATGACGCCAACCACACGGCCGGAATCCCGTGCGGGGCCCTGTCGGGACCTTGCTATGGATGCTCCCCTACGACCTGGACACCACCGACTACACCTCCAACTCCATGCCAACCCCACGGCCACCCCACTTCCCACTTCCACCCACCGCCCCTCGGCCCCAGGCCCCCGTTCACCGGCCTTCCCCGCGCCCAGTTTCCCCCTCCTCCCCCCGGCAACTTCACCCGCGGCCCCTCTCCCTCCACCGCCTCGAAGGCCACCACCCCTCCTGCTCTTTGCCCCCTCCACTCAGTCCCAACACCAGCAGAGTTCAACCCCGACGACGATCACTACGACACCACCCGCGTCGCAGGGTACGACCTGCCCAAGGTCATAACGCATACTGCGTTCACCCGGCAATTGGGCATTGAGGGACAAGACATCGCTCGAGTTTCCCTCCTCAACTTCCTGCACGAACAGTGGAACAGCTGGTGGTTGCGCCACCTCGCCCATGGAGGTGAGGTACGCATCGTTGTCGCAAAGTCAATGCCGGAGTCAGTCTTCGCCGCAGGGCTACTCAGCCAAATCCGACAACGACATCTTGACTTGGACGCCCTCGCTCTTCACGTTGCTACACAGGAGGGCACCTCGACCACCAAACCAGCAGCCATGAAGCTACTAACCAGCAAGATCTTCGACTTCCTCATCTCCCTACGACCCACCACTACGGCTGACCCAGCTTCAGCTGCCACCATCCTCCAGCTCCAGCAACAGCTTGCAGTCGCACACAGCCAACTCGCACAGCAAGCACCATCCCCTTCACCCCCACTTCATCCGGCAAACGCCCGGCTGACCCCTGGACTTCGGCATGAAGCGGCCGCGGCTGACCACGTCTGACGCCCCACTACTTGACGATTCCCCCGCTCCCCCTCCCCGCTCGCTCCGCTGACGACTCCCCCTCTCCCCCGGCCCCCCCCACCCACGGCGGCAACCCCATGGCCCCCGCCACCCACGGCGGCACCCCGGCGGCTTCTCCCCTCCCCTCCCCGCCCACCTGGAAGGAGCCTTGCGACCTGCTCCAACCCCCTCCCCACGTTTGCCAATGGCTCATTCCGACACCAAAGTCCAGCGATGGATCACTCCCAGAAGATCAGCAAAGAAAGCAAGCAGGCCCTAAAATGCTGGTCTAACGACTGCGCCAAATGGGCCACCACACTGGACTCCGACACCAGAGCCCAACTGGAACGAGCCGCCGTGCTCTGGGGCGTACCAGTGAGAACCCTATCCAAACTAGGGTCATCGGCCCTGGGCCGCATCCTGGCCGCTGCAAGCCACTTTTACCAGTGACTCTCAACAGCACACCGACAACGACGCACAGCCCAGCAACACAATTTCTGGCAACACCACTGCCGCCAATTTCTCGCTGTCCTTCGTTTCACTCTCCGGTTCTTCCCAACCGACGACGTCACCGCACGTCAATTTTGTTCCTGGCTACTCGCACAGCTTCAGCTACTTGACGTTTGCCATCTCTCGTGTGGCTCTGGCCAACTGAAAGCCCTGCTTGCCCGACTTGGCCTGGATTCCCCCGATTCTGACTTCTCATCTCAGCTTGTCCCTTCCGCGGTTTATCTGAGATTCACCAGCCATCCCAAATGGCAAACCTTTTTCTATGTCGGTGCAACTCGCACCTCTCTCATGGCTCGGGATCACAGCCGATTCCGCAAGCTACTCCAGGTTCAACAACGCCGAGCTGGCCGTTCAATGGTGGGCGCATTTCGATGTTTTCCACTTTTACGCTTCAGTGCCCATCCACATTGCCGTCCCAACAACCGACCTCTTCGCTACTGAGCAGTTCTACATTCAAGAACTGCAACCGTCTCTCAATTTTGGCTTCATCGAGAGACATTTTCGGCCACGCACGGGCTTCATACGACAATTGGACTTTTCTCAATCCCGGCACATGGGCTTCGCCACCATTTGGCGGAAGCGTCGCAGACTACGACTACCAATCTCTGCAACAAGCTTTCCTTGCCAAGCGCATGAGCAACCGCCTGGATTTGTGGCGACTTTTGGGCGATCTTGGCAGTAACACCCTACGACGATTCGATGCCATCCGTTACGTACGGAGCTGCGCACTTGCCTGAACCACACCACCAGGCATGCATCTCTGCCATTCGATCTAGCCTGCGTTTCCGAGGCCTTATCCCACCCGGCCCCTCCAGACCGATGCTTGCGCCTTTCTTCGCACACCCCTCCTTTCGGACTTTGCTTTTGTCCCAGCTACGCGGGTTTATCAGATCCACCACCCGCAGTGCTCTACCGTTCCATGTGGCGCAACCACGCATCGTTTTCCAGGCACACCGGAAACTATCCAGTGCCTTGTTCTCACATCTCCAGGCAGCTCAAACCTGGAGTCTCGGCGAGACGTCCTGCACATGTACCGACCTCGCCAAGCGACACCCATCCCTCCCGAAGCATGAGGGACACCTTCTTTTCTCCGGCTCCGACACTCATGAGCTGTTCGACCCCGACATAGTCAGCATGCTTTCCGGTTCAATGCGGAACTCCTTCTTTCCTCCACGCGGGGTCTTGATGAATCGTCTGACTCAGGCGTTCCACCACTGGGCCAGGACCAACAACCTGCCCTCGCTCGATCCATCAACCCTTTCTACTCTTGTCGATTTCCATTTCGACTACTTTCTACATGCTCATGTTCAACAAGCTCTGGCAACCCTGGAGCCCCTTGTCCGCCATTGCGAAGATCATGCGGACTCCCGACTCATGCTCTATTGCCCCGCTGTGTACGGCAAGATGCTGGACGCCACATTCACGGATCCTGCCATCTTCGCTCCCTTGCGAGTCCCCTCCATTGAGATCCATCAACGGCAGCGAGAAAGCATTGTCAGCAGATTCCGCGGCCGCTATCCATGGGCCGTGACCGGTTTCGGACGGCCAGCGACGCCTACATCCTCCCCAAGAGGAAGAAGAACTGGACCACTGCTAGACCCATCATCAGCTTCGTTGGCGCCTTCTTCCGACCCATGCTTGACGCTCTCGCCAAATTGCTCCACACAGCATGGTTGCCACGGCCTGCCCAGACGCATTTTCAGGTGGCGACCTCTTCGATCTCATGCGGTCCTTGCATGAGTTTCTCCTCCTCGGCCACACCCCTCTGGACTGTCGAAACCAGGACCTTTCCGGCTTCTTCACTTCCATCGACAAAGACCGCTTCTTAGCAGCCTGGCGTCTGCTTTTGACTTGGTACCGACAGCGGCAACCACATTCCACCACCGCACACCTCACTGTGGACACGCTTGACACCTCTTCCACCACCCGCGTCTACAACGGACGCCGTCGCCGACGCAAGCCGGCGCAACGCACTCTGTGGCTTGACGACATCCCCGAAATCATCCAAGCTACCCTTGACATGCAGATCTTTTCTGTCGGCTTCCGTTCCTTCAGGCAAACACGCGGGGCCCCGATGCGATCCCCCGCATCCCCTGCTTTATGCCTGATGGTAATTGCGGTTGCCGAGCAAATTTGGGCCAACACCCATCCTACTTCGGGACCTCGCTCCTTTGAGGACACCCTCCTACTCCGCTATGTGGATAACAGGCTCGTGGTCGCAACTCCTAGATGGTTTTCGACCCCGGCAGCCCACATCTTGTGCGACGAACACTTCTACGGAGGAGACATCATTTTGGAGACAGAAGCCGCCCTGGATTTCTTGGGTTTTCGACTGGACCTTGAGAGCGGCACCATCTCCTTCATCCCCTCGTATGAGAAGCACAACATGCTCTCCATCAAATCGGCCGCACCAATGATGCACAAGGAATCTGGATATTACTCCAGACGCACGCTGATCAGCCGGGTTTCCTTTCCTGAGTTTCAGCACGATCACGATCTCGCATTGTTGACGAAGTTGTACCACCAACACGGTTTCACCTTGCAGAAAGAAAGAAAAAACGTACCGGCCCTCCTTTGCCACTATTTAAGATTGCACCCACTTTTTCACCCTTCGCCCATCGGCAGATCCCCACATGACCTGCTTTCACACCGCAGCTGTTTGACATAAAACCTTTTGCGATTATGGATCCTGACACAGCACGCCGGCTGCTTGAAGATTTTGAACTCATCATCGGCATTGCCCAGCAAGGCTTCGCTACCATTCGCGAGTTCGCTGAGGGTCCGGATTTTGCACCGGAAGCTCCAATCATTCCAACGTGGAGGACATGGCCATTTCACCACCTACACCTCCCCTGACCCCCCCCGATGATCTCAATGAACCACTTCCTGAAGATCCTGGCGAACAACTTCCCGAAGATCATGATGAACAATTTCCTGATCAGTGGACTCCGCCCACTCCACCCTCTCCTCCTGACAAAAAACGAGCTCGTCGCACACGCGACAAGACCTCCTCACGCTCTACGGCATCCAAACCTACCCGTGGACAACGCGAAGCTACCCCATCGACCAGGACTGATGCCGCTGCTGAGGCTGATCCCGAAGCCCCGCAACCCTGGACTGAGGAGGAGATTGATCTCCTCCGTTCGCTTAAGATCAATACCAAGGCCAAGCATGCATAGTCTGTCATCGCCACGAAACTTTCCCGCACAGTCGAAGACTGCAAGACTCAATGGGCCTTGCACAAGTGAGCTCGCCCCACTCGGGGCCTCGTGTGTGTGAACCGTCCTGGAACACGGACGTTAAAACCTTTCGGATTTTTTCCTGAGCAGGGGGACACAGCACTTCACTGGGACTGTGTCCAACGAAGCTACCAGTGAAGTGGGATATCCAGCTTGGCCAGCTGGACGTACCTGCCTTTCCTTCTTTTTCCTGACTGTTTTTCTGTCCTCTTCGCTGTTGCTTCCCGGTTTCTGTTCTGCATTGTGATCTGTCAAGCAATTTCAGCAGTTGCAGGTTTTTGCAACCTTTGCATCTCGGCTAGTGAAGCCTCTCGAGATAAGTGTGTGTGTGTGCGCGGGGTATTTCACAAGTGCGCTGTGACAGGGTTCGCGGAAATTAGGTCCTAGCCTATCACCTGCTCCACCAAGAGGTGACACTCTTCCCAAACACACCGCTGCACTGAGGCGGCAACGGTTTGGGGAGGCTTCGCCCTGTGCAACCGAATGCATGCCGACGAGGCGGGTGGTAGCTTCCTGTAGCCTCCCGTGGCCTCAGGCGCCGTTTCAACAGTTCTCAGCAAACCGCCGGAAGGCCGCCGCACGCAAGAAAGCCATGTCCACGGCCACTGCCGGGCTCTATGCCGGGGTGATCCTGGGCCCACAGGCTGTGATGGTCTTCATGTTTTCTCCATGTCTCATTTTACCACGTTTACCACGTTTTGCTTTCCTGGCTGCTTGAGGGCTCTGCTCTTGCAGGTCCATCCCTGTCAAAGTCTTGATCTGCTTCTTGATCTGCCCTGAAGGCTGGAGGCTTGTTTGTCGATGACTCCAGCTCCCTTTTCCTCCTCCTCTCGGGCGCGCAGTTGTGTACGTTTCTCATGCTGCGCTTCCGGCTGCCAGACCTGTCGCAGCAGAAGCAGACGCAAACTGACCGTGCAGTGCTCCAGACGCTCCATTATACAACGCTTTCCTGAAGTTTTGCGACAAAACCCGATGAATAAGCATTCCTTGTGTTTTCCTTGTGAGCCTCCAGGAGTTGTTTGTCTGCTTGGCTTGCCTAGATTGAAGTCTCCCGAGTTGAGCTCCGAAACTTTTGTCACCCAGATTTTTATTTGACATTGTTTGAGCGTCCGGGACTTTCCAAGTCCATTGCTGGCGAAGGTCGACATGATGAGCCTGGTCATGGACCCAGATGTGCGAAATCCGATTATTGCTTTGTTCTTAGGCCTGGCCTTCATAGCCGCATTGGATTCCACAGCTTTTGAGTACATGGTCCGCTTGGGCTATGGCCAGATGAAGCAGAACCTCACATGGCTGCTGTGTTCAGTTCCAGCCGTCCTCTTCGCGTGCCTTGTCCCAACGCTTCGCACTCTCGTTGAAGGCCGGACGCTGCAAATTCTGGCGATGCTCCTGGGCGGCGTCGGTGCTTTGCAGCGTTTCGATTCGGATTACATCTTGCTTGCGCTTACACTGCCGGCCGCAAGTGTCGCGGCCGGGATCGTTGATGGAAACACACCAGCTATGTTGGCCGATCGGAGCCAGGAGAAGTATGGTGGGACGACTCCTCAGTTGCGCAATGGGACCTCAAACCAGAACGTAATGTGATAATTACTATGTATCGCTATTTTTTTGGTTCTACGGGTTTCAAAAATGGGTTTCATTGTATATTGTGGCTACTTTGTTCAGAGGGCCAAGACCAATAGAAGCCTCTCGGCAGTGAGTTGCAGAGTTCCTCAGTAGCAGATCTCCAAAGATGACTTCTGCACAGTGGGTAGTTTGAAGAAAGAAGGTGCCCTACACAGTTCTTGTGTGCTGCATGTGCTGCCCTCTCTATTCTGTCATGAGGTTTGGGAGGCTTGAGAGACGCGGATACACATAAACATGCTGAGCAACCTAAGGACGGGTCAGGTGTTCGTTCTGTCCAATATGGCTGATCAGGTCGCCTTCATTGTTGGCCCTGCCGCAGGCAGCATCGTTTGCCAGCAGCTGAGCTTCCCTCTCATGTGCAAGGGCTTTGGCTGCTGCATGCTGCTCTACGCCTTCCTTATGGCCGTGTCGACACTCCGGCCAGAAGATGCCAAGCCTGCGAAGGGAAAGCGCGTGAGCAATCGCAATCTACGGAACCTGGGTGCTGCTACGCGGTGCTTGCAGCACCGGGGCGATGTAGATGATGGCATTGGCTGCGTGGGTATTCCCATCCATCTGTCACAAGCGTTCATCTATCAATCGCCAGGCACTCCGTATCCCAAAGGAGCCATCTATGGACGCTTCGACCACCCCACACGGTTAAAGCTCGAGCAGTGCCACGCAAGCCTGGAGACGGCGCTTCCGCATGTCTTGGCCTTTAACACTTACGAGGCAAAGGGAACGGGGTGACAGGGGAAGCGAAGGGGTTAAAGGTGTGAAAGGAAAAGGGACTGAAAGGGAAGGAAGTCAAGGAACTGTTGACGGAACACAGTTGGTGAACTCCGCAGCTGGCCTATCGCAGCCGCCCTACCTTACACCGTTGCACCCAGAGAATGCCAGTGTTCACGTATGGCCGCAGCTCTCAGCTCTCAGCCAGAGCTGGGCTGAGCTGGGCTGGCCTCTTTTGGCGCTCATTTGTTTTCCTGCTGTTGTTTCCTCATGCTGTTGGGGATATCACCTAAGCCTATTGCTGTCATTTTCAAAATTTGTTGCTCGTTGGTATGTTTTCTCAGATTTTGGCGGAGAGGCCGCGGTGGCGAGCTTGCTGGCCCAGTTGAGATCGGGGCACCGGATGCTTCTGTTGGGCACTGGTCGTGAGCAAGATGTGCTGCGCTTCTTCAGGGATATGGCAGCGAAGCGGTCCTTCCAGCTCACCCAGCATGAGTGCACAGCGGGGCTTTCATCCGCTGCGAGAGTCGACTTGCTTTCGGGAACGAAGCTTTGCTGGCTCAACGGTGCACTTGAGAGGATGGAGCTCTTGGCTTGGGCCAAGGCATGCAGGCAGGTTGGCGCCATCCTTGTCACAGATGCGTATCCATGCCCCCCAACCTCACCAACCTCAGCTCTACTTGCGGAAGGCGTTTCCGTTGCCCTCTATCCTTGCGCATTCATCAGCGGGCGCGACGATGTTCACGCTTGCATGCTTTCTACGGATGATTTGGTTGTGTTCAAGAGCGCGCAGTACTTTCGGCAGACCATGGGAAGCACACCGGGGAACTTCGAGTGCTACCTGGCCTTCCGGGGGCTTTTGAGCCTGAAGGCTCGCAGAGATCGCCAGGCCGCCAGCACCTCTCTCCTGGTCCAAGAGCTCCAGCTCTCGGCGTGGGTGGAGCGTGTGGAGCGTGTGGCGGACACGAGTTTCCAGCTGGGTTTCAATGGCTTCCAGGCTGGCTCTTTGGGCACGGCTCTGGCCCGGCTCTCCCTTTGCTCCACCGCGCCCCGTGCTTCCAAGTTTGAGACTCAGCTTAAATTTGCTTCAGCTTCTTCAGCTGCTTCGGCTTCTTCGGCTGCTTCAACGTCGTCGACTTCGCCCTGGATGGCTTTGCGCACGCATGCACGGGTCCAAGGCGCACTCGTTCATGTAGAAGTTGGCTTGGAGAACCCAGAGGACCTGCTGAAGGACCTCTTGGCCGCCTTCCAAGGTGCCGAAAGGAAGCCGCTCGAAGGCTTTGCCAGCCGCATGCTCAAAAGCGCATGTGACCCTTCTCCTTCCAAAACTCCTTCCAAGGCTCCTTCTTCTCCTTCTGATCCTTCTGATCCTTCTGATCCTTCTGACGCAGCCAGCACATCCACTACATCCACTCGATATCCGCAGAGCGAACTCGGCACCCTGGAGAGGCTGGTGGCAGAGGCTCACGCCACAAAGTTTGCTGTTGCCTTTGCCAGTGGTTCTGCAGCGTACCATGTACTTCTGGACGAGCTTTCGCCGGGAGACCACGTGATTGCGAGCAAACGGCTCTATGTCGGAGCCTTTGAGGCTTTCCAAGACATTGCTGCAGACGCCTACGGTGTGAAGTTCACCTTCTTGAACTTGGATGACCTGGATGCCGTGGCGGCCGCAATGCTGCCCGAGACGCGGCTCTTGTGGGTGGAGTCCGCCTCGAACCCTCTAGGGCACCCGGCCGACGTGGTCGGCCTTGCCCGGCTGTGCAGGAGGGGTAGCAAAGGCGAAGAAGGTATTAACGGAGAGGTGCGGCGTCCGCGGCTGGTGGTGGACAACACCTGGTGTGGGCCACTGTCGCTGCGGCCCTCGGAGCTGGGCGCGGACTTGGTGCTGGAGTCCTTGACGAAGGCCATCGGGGGCCACTCGGATCTCTTGCTCGGGGCCATCTGCACCGACTCTGCACACCTCCACGCCCAGCTCTACAAGGCGCTGCGCAAACATGCTCGAAACAATTTCGACATGCTTGAAACGGTTTCCAAATGGATCCGTGCCCGTTCCACGCACGCACCCACACACCCACCTACGATCCCATGAAACGAAACAAATGACTAGCCGCTTTGGCCCATCAGAGTGAGAGCTAGGCGGAAGATATTTTCTCGTCGCAGGCCCGGGCGCGCCTCGGAAACGGGCCAGCGAAGCTGGACTGCGACCTGGCCATCAGCAGTCTTTGCACCTACGATGCTCGGCTCAGTTCTGAGTTCTGACGCAACGGGAGTTTTGTGTCACAATGAGCATGTTCTCGTTGTATGTGCAGCGCTTATCATAGGTTAGTTGACCCCCCCTCCGTATCCCCCCCCCTCAAATGTGATTTTGAGTGGCATCGGGTCCAAAAATGAAGAAACATTTTCATTTTGAATCTAGGGCTTAGTAGGGCTTAGTAGGGCTTAGTAGGCCAGGCCTTAGTAAGGCTTAGTAAGGCTCAATCATGTGTTTTGCTTCGAGTGCTAGCAAGGCTCAGCAGCTCTCAGTAAGACATGGCCACCACTCAAAACTGATCATGAGTGCTACTGAGTCTTGCTGAGTTGGAACTGTAATGATCCCTACGTGTGCTGTCATTTTCTTAGCGGTCATTTGTGCTGCAACTGCGCCGCGCACTGAACACCTGGGAATTGAACATCAGCGGATGCAGACCTAGTAGCACTCAAAGGCACTCAATAGCCATCAGCAAGCGCTCACTAGCTTTCAGAAAGCACTCAGTAGCAGACAAAAGGCACTCAGCAGCACTCAGCAGCACTCAGCAGCACTCAGCAGCACTCAGTAACACTCAGTAGCACTCAGTAACACTCAGTAACACTCAGTAACACTCAGTAGCACTCGTAGCACTCAGTAACACTCAGTAACACTCAGTAGCACTCAATCACAACCTAAAACAGCACATTTTTGAAATCCCGGCTCAGTAAGCACTCAGTAGCACTCAGTAGCACTCAGTAACACTCCGGAACACTCAATCACAACCTAAAACAGCACATTTTTGGAATCCCGCACCCAGGACCTCTCAATCACCCCCCAAGAACACAGCACATGGGCGATCCAGGCTCAGTAACTATTTAGTAGCACGCAATGACGCTTCGAGCCCCGGGCAAGCTTCAACAAATCCAGCTTTGCTATGCAAAATTGAAAGCAGCCCCCCCCCACACATGCCAAATCCTTGCTGGGCTCAGTAGTGCTCAGCAACACTTGGTGAGTCTTACTGAGATTTTGACATTTGGGGGGGGGATACAGTTAGACAGGGGCTTTCCCGTCCGCATTTTGCCATCCGGTCCTAGGGTCCCCCCCACACTTTTGGGCACAATTCAAATACGCCCACTAAAACAGCCTATTTTCAACATTCAAATTCAATCACCCAACCAATCCAACTCCAAAAAACACATATTCACATACCCATCTTCATTTCTTACCCCATCTCAACATCACCCTTACACTCATTCAATAACAACAATCATAACTACATACCACCTCAACAAATCCCACCAAAAAAATCCAAGCTACATACCAACATTTTTTATTCCCAAGATCGCAACCCCAAGATCTCAATAATTTCTCCCTTGATCCAAACTGCAACCCTTTCCCATTTCCAACAAATACGAACAGTCTAAAACAGAACCCTATGTTCGCCCCGAAAAATGGTTGACCAATGGAAAAGGGAGAATTAAAACCGTTAACCCAAATCTTGAAAACAATCCCAGTAAATATGGATGGCAAAATGCGGATCGGGAAAGGCTATATCCCCTTCACTAGAAAACATCCGTGCCCTCCCTTGATGCAGACTGTCTCGTAGTTGTTGTTCTGCTTGTGAACCTGCGACGGGGCGAATGACAACAGTCTTCTCTGGAAAAAAACAGTTGCCACATAAAGCAGTGATCAACGGCCTAACGCAGTCTTGTTTTTCACATGCTTTCGGTCTTTATTTGACGCGACATTTGGTGTCGCACTGTGCTGGAAACGATGCAAACAGCATCAATACAAGTGGCCGAACCACTTCTTGCGAAACGGCATCCGCACAATGTTGCATTCATCAACACTGCGCTGTGGCCCGCTGCTACACATCCTACTGTGTAGTGTGTCAAACAGGTCAAAATCAGACAGGCACCTTAGTACCGCGCGCTCGAACCTCTTCGCATGAATGTGCTTCTTCTTGTTCTTTTTCCTTCGTCTCTTGTTCGCCCGAACCTTTGTCACGTCAGCATCGTAGAAGGCCTGATACGCATTGTCGTAGTCATCTGCCACGAAGAGAGGCAGATCACATTCTCCATTTTTGGCTATCTGAGGTTTCATGGCGCAAGTGACTAGGCAAAAGGGGGTGCGACAAATAGAGAACCAGCACTTGATTGCGTCAAACTGCGTGGCGCACACACCAATGCTACATGTACCAATTGCAAGCTCACTCATGGCAAGTGAGAAACTCACTCATGGCAAGTGAGAAACTCACTCATGGCAAGTGAGAAACTCACTCATGGCAAGTAAGAAACTCACTCATGGCAAGCATGTTTTGGCACTCGCGCTCTTTTCTGGTTTCTGCTAAGATGGCCTGTACGGTTGCCACCTTAAATGCCACACCGGAAGATCTTATATCTCCCGTAATTTCAAGGAACCATGGCATCGTGAGAGGCCGATGCACTCGCCACAGCCTTCACGTTGGCAAACAACTCAACGAAGGTGCTAAAGTTGAAGCGTCGCGTGCTCTCCTGTGCCATCTTGTCATAGCACACACGAAGTGCCATCTTTCCTGCGTCCACTGCCTTGATAAGTCCCTCAATGTGGCCAACGAAGACCTCCAAGTGAAACATTTGCTCTGCGACCTTGTTGAGCTTGCTGTCCACCGACCCTGTGTTGGTCTCGTCAAGATATTTGCGGAGCTCCTCGTATGTCTGCGGGTTCTGAAGGTAGAAGGACTTAGTCAACTCAACGAAGGTGGTCTTGGCGCCCTTGGTCTCAATGTCGGACACAAACTTGCTGATGTCCGTCTCAAGCTTCTGCACGGTGATGAGTCCCCTCAGTTCTGCTGGCACCGATGAGGCAATGGCCTTGAGCTGTTCAACGTTCATGGTGTGCTTCTCCTGTCCCTTGACCATGTTGTTCAGCTTGATGGTCTTCGCACCACCAGATCCAGTGGGAGCAACATTGATACGCTGACCCATTGAGTTGACATAGTTGGTGATGTTCACTCGGTTGTTGGACATCACCACGCCGTCGCCGGTGATGAACACGAACTTGCGGTAGTCCATCTTGAACTGGTTCTTGCCCAAGAAGGTGAGGACAAACTCCTTTGCTTGTTTGACGGTCTTCTTGAAGAATTCACGGTCGACCGGCATCTCACGGGTGACCATGTTGGGAAAGGCCACCAAAAGCCCGCTTGTCTGGGCATTGGCCGCCCGCAACTCCACGAGCTTGGTCATGTGAACATCCAGCACTGACTGGATCTTGGCCATGTTCACCTCAAGGGCGGGGATGTTGTCGGGGACTTCGTAGCCCAGACCGGAAGCGATGACAATCCGCAAGGCCTGATTCTCCTTCATCAAGCCAAGCACGAAGTCAGCACTGACTTCGGGCTCTGCTTCGCAGTCACTCTCAACTTCTTCCACCGTGGCCACCGGAGGCACATCAGAAGAGGACGCCGTGACACAATGACACTCAAACTAGCACCGTGTGAGCAAAATCTGCGACAGTGGACGTCACTTTGATTTGCACTTGACAGCGCGCAAACAAACAATTCTGGACACATTGCAGAAGCGGGAGTCCCCGCCTTGTGTTCTGGTTCAGGACGCCGTTCTTGTTGCTGTCGTCGTTGTCGTGGCGCGTGGCAGGAAAGGGAGAGAGAGATGTTTCCCTTTCTATTGTAATAACAGTAGAATCCCCAAACCAGACCAGTCAAACCTTCAGAATCTCTGACCTCAAATAGGGGCGATTCATCCCTGCAACAGAATAATAATCTTGACCAAGTTTTTTTCAACCCTTGAAACCTTGTATTTGACACTGCTCCAGTTGCTCGTTCTTTCTTTCTCGGAAATCCCTTTTTTGCGGTATATTTTGACCTCATCGCCAACCCTAACAGGGGGATATTTACGGGTTTTGATTCTGTTCATCTCAAGCTTCATCTTGACCTCAAGATGGTTTCCCTTTTTGTGGGCATCGTTTGGAGTCATATCGTGGGCAGAATGAACCATTTTACTGTTGTATGTCAGCATGATCTCAAGAATGTAATCAACCCATTGTATATTAATTTTTCCCTTTTTCTCGTCTGCATCAACTCTCTTGAAAAGCATGTCCTTGAACGTGCGAACGAAACGCTCGGCGAAATGGGGGTGCCCTCGTGTTTTATAGTTTTGGATCCCTTCGTCCTTGAAAAAATCAACAAGATCTTGGGTGTTGAGGCTTCCCTCGTCATCCGAATAAATTAATTTGGGTTTCCCTCCCATTTTGTTTAATGCTTCCATGATCCCAGCCGTGATGTCGGCAGGTTGCTTGGATGCAATAGGCACCACCACGGCTTTGCGGGAAAATACATCAATAAGCAATAAGCCTATCCTATATTTTTGATTATCTAAATCATTTTTTGATATAAAAAACAGATCCAATTGATATTCAAAGTTGATATCAGGGGCAATAAACGAATTGTATCCAGACAGTTGTTTTTTCCGTTCCACGTTCTCTTGAAACCACTCCTTGACATCTTGCATTGTTATGGATGCATCTTTCTTTTTTGCATCTTTGTAAGTGGTGGCGATGCTACCAAACCCAGCCTGATCGTAGTAGACCTCACTGATTATCTTGTCTTTTTCACTCATATATATAAATAATACTATAAAATAAATATCAATATGTTATTTTATCACTGAAGCATCTATTACAAGAAGCACAGAAGGCAATGACATTATCCTTTGTATGGGGAAGATCATTACATAACCTTTGACAAGTCAGATTAGAATTTATATTGCCAGAATCCATTGACAACACGAAACCACAGCCACAGTTGGCACACTTACCATTGACGTTGTCCTTCAACCATTCGGCATCTACATAATTTTCTTTTGGAATACAAAAGCCATTTTTACGATCCTGTTCCTTGTATGCTAACACCTTTCTATCAAAATAATTCATAATGCATTTTGCGTTAAACTCTTCATTTAAATCACTACTGTATTTGTAAAATTTTACTCTGTTTAAATCCTTTGCCCGAGTGATTCCCGTCCAAAGCCACTCGCGAGTTATCAGATGATGGTTCCAATCAAATATCACGACATCGTCATCAATGGAACACCCCTGAACAGAATGACAAGTATAACAGAAGGCAAAGATAAAATGACTTCTCAAGATACCAATATGTAATGTAATCTCTTCTCGTGTTTTGATATTAGCAATCGGAGATATTAACTATCTCATACCTAAAATTCACATTTAACTTATAGGTTTTTGTCTTCCTATACTCTCTGCATATCATGATCTCGCCGACTTCAAACTCATTTTGTTTGCCCTGTCGTTTTCTGATCTGCCTTGAAACCTCTCTACAAGTGTGTTATTTAAATATGCGACATTGCTTTCTGTTCCTGCGATGTCATCAGTATATTTAAAATACTTATTGATGACATCATGTAGAGACAACTCATGCTCAAAGATGTCGGCATAAATACTTTTAAGTTTATCCTTGTCCTCCTGAGTCTTCAATCGCTTGCACTCTTCCAAAAACAAATGATGAGGAAAAATGCTGTCAATACATTCATTCATATAAATCTCGTGTTTCTTAGTGTTAGTCAGTGCTTTTATGGGGCTCAACTGCTTGGCGTCACCGGTGCTCAACAAAGCCCTTAATTTTTGCCAATACAAAGGTATTATTAAAACAAATCTCATCAAACACAATGACATCAAACATCGAATGATCGTATTTATCTAGCTTCTCGTCATTGACTGCTATACCGAAGAATTTATTTACAGTGCCGCTTTCCACTTCGCACTCCAAACCCAGATTATTGGTAGGAACCACGAACAACACTTTATAACCCTTGAGTCTCTCCATGTTCTTGCAGATGGTGGACTTCCCTGCTCCTGCGAATTTGGCCTTGATCATCAAGCACCTATATTTCTCAACAAGTTCAACCAATTCATTTTCATCATACTCATTAATGATGTTAACTCTCTTACTTTTGACAATCGGGATATCAACATATTCACACTTCTTCTGTTCATACAACTGCTTTCCTGTATGATGGATCTCAGCGTGAGTCTTGGCTAATTTCCACCCACCGATCCCATCGTGAAAATCTAGCAACCGCTGAGTCTTTCTCAAACCAAACTTATTAAAACCCGAACAGTCCACGACAAAAGCGTCGCATTTGACACTCAATACCTTAACATTGTTATCTGTCAATTTTTGATATGCGCATTGCATTTTGAAATTATGATACTGCAATAGCATTTCTTTAATAAAACGAAACCCATTGGACAACTCGCACCTATCAACCACATTCAGAATATAATATAAATTGTCGTTTTGTTCAGTTACTTCTCTATCACGGCACCACATGCCATTATCATCATATTCCTCAACCCACTTGGCAGTATTCCTGCTCATCATGTTTAACTTCCCCCCTGCATCTGCTTGAAGGCTGATCGCCTCATTGAGATCATTAAAAACGAATGATCTCTGACTGCTGTTCTTACTTTTTTCCAACAAGCCAAAAATCGAGTTGGCTATTATTTTTTTAATTGCCTTGTCTTCTTCAATATTTTCGCTTATTCGCTTTCCCCAGAGTTCCTCAACCAACATTTTATTATCTACCTTGTGAATGAAGTGGGGCTGTTTGTAGTGAGTAATGGACAACTCGCCAGATGCAACAAGTGGCAGAAAATGCTTAAGAAACATACCATAAACTATATTAGTATCATTATTAAAAAACAGATTGTGATGTGTCAGTTCTGCTTTTACCAAATATATATTTACATCCTTGATCTTACATTTACTATTATAAGCTTTCCAATTATCAAACTGATTAAAAACTCCAATTCTGGTAATCGTATTAAATGCATCTGTAAACGCTTTGTTCATGTCGATCTCCTGTTTTGGAGCATCCAATTTATCCAAGCCCTTGAGTAACTCGCCTTGTGGGACGATGGTTCTATAATTATTTAAAACTTGTATATCGGTAGGACTATAATAAGACTTGTGATTTGGATTGAATAATTTCTTTTTGAATGTAAACATTGCCTCAGTCATATTGTTGTAAACGGTTTCTCTGTCTACCGTGATGTCACTATTGATCTGGTCGTCTATCAGACACTGTGACCTAATGTTTAGATATACATTATTGAAGTCCGCCCTCAATTCTGAAATAGTCCCTGCTTTGTGAATAATCCTGCATTCATACCCGATATTGTTGAAATCGCAAAATAATTTATTTAGATCATTCTCTCTATGAACTAAATCTAAAAAGTTCTTTTCCTGTTTGTCGGTTCTGTTCAATTGTTGCCTTAACCATTTCAAAAATGTCATCAGTAGTAGAAAACATTTTGCAAATCGATGGCTTCTCTCTATCACTTATATGATAGTCGGGTCGTGCCCTTACTACAAATGCATCATCAGTATTTTGTCTCTGTTCCAATCTTTTAATATTATTATTCAGTGTGTAGATATGATTATTTTTGACCATTGCATAAAGGGCTCTGATGTTGCGGTCAAACATCTCTGGTGAATAAGAATAAATGATTTTGCCCAGTTGGTCTATTATTCTCACACGCATTCTGTATTTTATAAATACCGGGATCATGTCATCAATTGACGCCCCCGACTCTGTGAATTCCTGTTCTGTTTTATTTTTTAGTTTTAGTATCATCCCTCGCGACATTGGTTCTTTCTTCTTGTTGTTCATTAGGGTATCTTTATAATAATCAGTGAGTGTATTCAACCAACATTGATTGTATACATAATTACCTTTCTGGATTGCTTCCATAAATGTTTCTTTCGATGTATCCAATTCGGTATACATGTAAGTATTATACATACTGATGTTTTCCGATCTTCTCAGGTTGGCTTGTCGTGGATTACTAGGCTGTCCACCTTCCACCTTTCTGGCTCTCAAGATCTTCAAGGCGTCAATATACCCCGTCTCTACGTTGTAAGCCACAGCGTTAGTCTTCTTGGTTAACCTCTTCTTCTTGTTGATCTCGATTGTTTTTTTCTGATCAACGCCAACATACCCACCCATAATATTTAGCATTGTTTCAAATTCTGGATCTTGGGCGAGTGTTACAATGAACTTTCTGAATAGATCATAATCATTGGTTTTTACAATTCGTTTGCCTACATACTCGTCTATATTTGTGCTGGCGTTAACGGTGTATGTTCTCTCCTTACCGTCCTTTGTTATGGGGTAATATTTGAGTTCTCCGTATTCTGTTTTGTATGTGAAAGCCGGCTTTTTGTTGTCACCTTCCCTAACACCTTCGCGGTAAAGCATGACGTCTAATGTCCACGATTCATCGTTCGCCTTAGACTGCTTTACAATGTTAGTTACAGTGCTTCGTTTCATCCTAACATTCAACGGTAGATTTATACGGTTGTTTTGGATCACATCGTCGTATTTTTTGTCCCATTTCTTTTTTTCCTTTGGGGTGGTGGCATTGATAAACCCATCAATAATAGTTGATGCGGTGCTAAACTGTGCAATTTTTCGCTGTTCATATAGATTCGGTGGCTTTTTCCTTGGTATCGCCTGCCAACCTATCAATTCTTGAATTTAGTGACCTGATGTTATTTCTTATAGTTTTTGACAATGACATAATATATTTTAGATATTAATTATTAATATTATTTTTTCTTTAGGTGTAATTTAGGGAAGAATTCATATTTAAATTAATTTCCTATAAAATGCCTTAAAGAAATGTTACATATAATATTATAGTAATGATCACAGACAAACACCCCGACGACTTGACACTGGAAGAAATAAAAACAATGCTGGCGTATTACAACCGACTCTATTATTATAAAGTCAGAGACGATGAAGCATACAAAGCCAAAAAAAGGCAAAATGCTTTAAACACCGCACATAGAAAAAGATTAGATAAAATGATTAAAGAGAGTGGCATTGAAATGGCACCCGAAGAACAAAAACCAAAACAAAAAACTGGCTTCCCGAGAAAATACAAATTTGAAGATTACGGGCTGAAAATGCCGAGTGGTGTAGAATAATTGGTTTATTTAATCATTGATTATGATTAAATTAATCATTTTTTAATAATTTTAATTCCAAATCGTTTCTCCATGTCTTGGTTCATATTATATTATTTTGACTTGTCTTTTTCTTTTTCTTTTTAAAAACTTCATTTCCAAATACTCTACACGATCGATTAGTTTTGATAATGCATCCCAACTAATACAAGCCATACGATCATAACACATCGTTAAGTATTCTCCCGAATCATTTACAATATTATATTTCGGATTTGTGTATTGTTGAACATCTTGAGCAATCCATCCTAATTCAGTTTTTCTGGTTTTTTGATTCTTAACAAATGTTTTAATCTTAATTTGTTTTACCATATTTACAGTATCATCTTCTACATCTTCTATATGATCTTTCAGTCTCTTATCGCTACTTAAATTAAATCCGTTAAATGATGAAAATTGAGTATCATCCAATTGTAAATATTTAGTGCCATCAATATAACTATCAATAGTTGTTGATGCTTCTAATCTTAAAACAGCATCACTATTTAAATGTCTCAAATTGATTTTATGAGCAATTCCAAAAGTCATATCACCGTCAATAGTCCAGTCGCCTCGTAATTCGCTATTACTTCCACTATTCAAAATAATTTTATTATCAGCATACGTTGCAGATAATCCAACAACCAAATTAATAGAGTTTGAAGTGTTGCTATTCCTAATTATTAAATCATTTGTATCGACATACATTTCAGCATTATCAATTATTATTTTTGATGTGTTGCCAAATTGAACATTGCCACTCGGTGAATTTTGTAATAATAAAGTATTTCCTGATACAGACTGAACTTGATTGACTTCAATCTTTTTACCAGAAACCATTGTTAAATCGCCATTTGTATATACATCACCTAATACATCAACTGGTTTATTGAAAATGGTTTTAGATACAGCACCGTCGCACATAAAATATTGGTTAGAAGAATTTGCAATATCGCCAATACTAACAGCAAGAAAATTATTATGCGCCATATATAAACCTTCTGTAGCATCCGGTGTATATCTTCGTATTGAACCATTATTAGCAAAATTTAAATACGAGCCATTGTTAAGACTTATTGCACTGTCTGTTCCTATAAACTGGACAGCGCTTGTAAATCGAGCTTGCCCAGCACAATTTAAAACATAATTAACAACGCCAACGGCCCCTAAACCGAACCTATCCTTAACCCACACTCTTCCGACATTAGAATCTCCGATTTGCGTTTCCCAAACGCCTCCTGAGCTTGACATCCACATTCTACCATCTCTATTAATATTAAATTCACGATTAAACATTTGAAAAGTCATTTGTAGTCCTAAATTTGGTGAAGGGGTACAGCTAAACTTATTACATATTATAGAACCAGTAGTAAGCATATTTAAATCACTATGTAAGGTTGCATTATCGCTAAAATTAATAGCACCTGCTACTGATTGAGCGTTAGTATCTATTTTATCTAACTTTTGTAAATCTGCTGATATTAAACTATTTATTGTGTTTGAATTTTGAGTTATTAATACATCTTGTATATTATTATCTGATATAATTGAAGCAAATGTATTACTGTAAGCAGTGTTAGTATTGAATAAATTAGTATCGTTTGTATATAATGTTGATACATCTGCTTGAATAGTTGTTTTTTCGGCTGTAGTCCAAGAAGCGCCCGCTCCTGCTTGTAAATCTGCTATATCTGTAAGAATGGTTGTTATTGTGTTTCCGTGTCCTGTTATGTTATTACTGTTTGTGTCAATTAATGATATATGCGAGGTAATTGTGTTTTGATGACTATTAACAAATGTCATATTACTGCCTACAGTGTTATTTAATATTGCTATTCCGTTTGTATTTGTTGCGATGTCGCTATCATGTGTTGTTAATACTACTAAATGCGATGCTAATGTATTATTGTGACCTGTTATTAGTGAACTATTTGAACTAATATTATCAAAATTAGAATCAAGTTTAATTGTATTTGCTGATATAGTCGGTAGTATTGAAGTTATGGTTAATCCGTGTGCTGTTATATTATTAAAGTTGCTTGTGATTGTTGCGTTTTGATTTACTTGTTCATTAAACATAGTTGTTGATGTTGCGTTTAATTCAGTAATATCTAAAATATTGGCATTTATCTTATTTTTCTGTGCTAAAATAAGAGCATCAACTTCTTCAATTGTATAACCTCCACCTAATGATCCTGCTGTGTCTGCTAATTCTTGTTTTGTAGCATAAACACTGCTTAATGTTGATGGTTCTGTTGAATTTATTAATACTAATTCACTTGCTACAATTCTACTTGAGCCGTCCAATGATAATGTTGAAAACATAATTATTATATAGTAGGTTATATAATAATTATATTTTATCTTTTCTTTCCTCTTGAACCAAATATACCTTTATTTAATGCGTTATATTTTTCTTGCTTCTGTCTCAAATATTCATTTTGCAATAATTGGTAATGTTGCGCTATATTTTGTAGCGGGTTTGGAGGCGGTTGCGGTTGCGATCTTCTTGGGGGTGGGGTGTTCGCTATTATATTATTTTGTTGCGGTTGTTGTGGAATATGTTGCTCTTCTTCGCGGTGCGCTACTTCGTTGTATTCTACCCTTTGGGGTTTTGCTATTGGAACTGCTTTCGGTTTAGGCTTTATGGGTTTAGATTCTAATGGTCCTTGGCAATTGCGTTCGTGACTGTATCTGTAAGATTTTAGTGTTAAAGTTTTGGCCCTTTTTGGACAGGTTATTTTCTTTTCATTGCGTGCTTGAGTTTTTGAATTGTTTTTAAGTGGTTCTACATGTTTTATTTCTTGCGTTGGTTCTATTGGTGTGTCTGCCTTTGGTGCTTCTTCTTCAATTGGTGGTAATTCATTTACTGGCTCGTCTGCTTCAATTGTGTTAGTAATTTCAGGTTCAACTTCTGACATATATAATATATTATATATTTTGTCTATATGTTTTATATATTTTGTCTATATGGACAAATTGAGAAATATTAATATTAATAATTTAATATTATTCATTTGATATTTTTAATAATTTTAATATTATTAATTTGATATTTGTAATATTTTTAATATTATTAATTAGGGGTTTATTTTGTTATCTAATTGAAACAAAATGCTAAAGGAAATGGGAACGCCGTGAAAATCAATTAATTCGTTTCTTGAAGTTGTTATTCTAAAGTGTAGTCTCTTAATATTTTTACCGCCTACATCAATAAAATCTGCATATATGGGCGCTGTAAAATCTGTTATAACTCCGCCAAGTTGTTGATTAATTTGAACTTTTTTAATTACTGAACTGCTGAAATTATTAGGCGCTGAATATTTGTAATCGCTTAATTGTGGACAATTTATATATATATATTCTGGAAAGGAACCAAATTAAAGTATCCACTTAACCAAGATGACGCGGGATCATAGGCAATATAATTACTTAATAAATAATTAATAGATTTTGGTCTTAAATTGTCATATTCAAACTGTCCTCTGTTCCATTCGCCATTTACATAAGTTTCTAATTCTTCATCTGTTGGTATTTTGATTTTGTAAGTTAGGGGGTCATTTAATTTAAGTTCCATTTTGCGTTCGCTTTGTCCATATACTGTTAAGAATAAGTCAGGCACAATATCATTAAATGCCGTGTTTAATTCCGTTTGTATTTGGTATGATAATTGATTAGCATAATAAATTTCACCGGATACATCAACGGCAGTGCTTCTCAATAAGACATTGGAGTTGTCATAAAGCATTATATACATAAATTCGTAAAACCCTTTCTCTGTTGTATAAAACGGAGTGCTGAATGAACACTCCGTCACGAACATTTTTGTTCTTGGTGGAATTTCAAAGTTTTGGTCAAGTTCTATAATAAAATCGCTGGTAGAATTACTTTCTTGCAATCTGTAGGCACTATCAACATAGATTTTTTTATATGTTAATCTATCACTCATAAATATAATATACAATAGAAATTATTATATAATTATTATTATATGATAGGAAGACAATTATTATTAGGTGCTATTGAAGGCAGATCGCCTACGCAAATGATGGCAGGCGTAGCAAGTGATAAAGCTTATACTGCAGGTAAGGATTTAATAGAAGATGTATTTTTAGCCATAAAAAGAAATTGGAAGACAAAATAGGAGGTTTCAATAAACATTTTGATAAGCAAATAATGAAACATAAAACACGCTACGCCGAAGAAATCAATGTTCAAAATAAAAATAAAATTGATGATGTCAAGGGTTTAGACGCCGCGTATTCAAATGTGAATGGAATAACAAGAATAGGTAACACATTATACATTGGTGGCACTGGTGCTAAAACAGGACTAGGCCACAAAGTCAATGATGTCATTGCAGATTTGTTTTTTATTCCTACTCATAATATTCAATTAAGCGAAAGATATAAAGACACAATGGAAGAATTAAGTAAAAATCCAGATGTTAATAGACTGGTCGGCCATTCCCTCGGCTCATCCGTTGTTCAAGAAATTAACCATAGGCACGGAAACAAATATGCTACTACTGTTTATTCATCACCTTTTGTATCAGGAAGTAATCAACAGAAAAACCCGCGATACTTACGATTTAGAAATCGCGGAGATCCTATAGCAATGTTTGATGACGCAGCAATAACTGGAGAAATAGAAAGCAATAATTTATTAGATAAACACAGTTTCAATAATTGGGAAGGAAATGGACTCACAAGTATAAATCCTACTACTGATATTTCTAATGGGTTTAATCCCAATTCAACACCAGAACAATACAATATCAATAATATTAATAATAATATGTATAGAAATAAAACAAAATTCCATTAGAGAAGAAACTGACAAAAGAACCGTCAAAATACGATAAACAATATAAGAATTTAGATTATGATACTATAAAAGATATAGTTGATACAAAAACAATTATTTAATAAATACTATAAAAAATACAACTTCAAATAATTCTACTGCAATGCTTCCACATAAGAAAAATATAAAAATAAAAAAATAAAATCTAAGTTTATCATATATAAGTAATGGATAATATAATTGCAGAAAGTGAAACTACAATGATAAACTCGCTAAATTTTGGACTTCCAGAAGCAGCACAATACATCACAGACCGACGACACGTTAATTATTTTCCATCGGGTAGTAATGTCTATAGTCCAAAGGCAGGAAACAAAAATATTAGATTTCATATAACAGGTGAAGACAACACATATATTGATTTATCTTCTATTCGTTTATTTGCCAATCTTCAAAACACCGACGGAACACGAAGCCATTTTTTACGCCCGTTAGGTAACTTATCATCCTTCTTCAGTCGTTACAGATGCACTGTTGGAGGTCAGCAAGTTCAGGATATTATTGAATACAATAGGCATTGTGAATTATACAATTCCTTTAAAAGTCAAGACGCTAGAGATATGGACGATTTAGAAAGTAGCGCTAATCCTCGTTGGGATGATGACTGGCGACACACATATGCTACTGGATTAGCAGAATTTATTGATGCTAATAATGAACGAGGAACTACTGGAACAGCACCAGATGCCGTGACAGTCGTCGCAGGAGACCATAACAATTGGGGCGATTTAACAGCACGATATACCCGCCATTCAGTTGCAGGAATTCCCGGATCTAATGGTTATATGAGATTAGGACATAAACCAGTATGCGGACTGTTAGAAAGCAACTATTATTTACCGCTTCGTTATGCGCCACTTGAATTAGAATTTACAATTGTATCGGATGAGCGCGCACCAGCAATTACACCATTTGCTACTCGTGACGCAGCGGGGGAGTTAATCAACAACACATATACTGACAAATACGGCTATTATTTCACAACCGGCGATACTTCAACGCAGTGGGAATTAAATAATGTAATTTTACGAGCAGAGGTAATACAATTGGACAACACGGTCAATAATAATATAGTGAAACATTTGTTAGAAGGTCAAAGTTTGAAATTAGTATTTCCAATGTATCACACTATGACACAATCATTCAACGCGGCAGGAACTGAAATTAATATGAACATTGTTAAATCCGCTTCTAAATTGAATGGTTGTTTTATTACACTATATCGCCCACCAAGAGCAGGAACTGACCCACAAAATACTAATTATTACAGACAAGACAACTACATTTACAAGCGATGGAATTATTTTTACAATCCTATGATTAATTCTCGTATTTTTGATGGTCCCGATCCCGATGGAGTTGGTCGCGCGACATACCAAGGAAAGGGCTTTCAAAATTCCGATTTAAATTTAACGTGGCAATTACAAATTAATAATAAGACATATCCAGAGTTTGAATGCCAGAGCCTCGCCGAGAGTGCCTACTACCTCCGAAGAACATTACACTATTTGAACCCTGATCAAGACGCCTTTAGCATTTCATATAATCGCTACAGAGAAGACAAGTTCGTTATTGGGATTTCATTTGAGAAAATGGCAGACACTAATTTTACTGGACAGAATACTAAAATGGGAGGTCTGTTAGTATTCAATCTGAAAGGAAGTAATAGAGCACTAACAACTGATGAAGATGTCCGCGAGGTGTTTGTGCATATGATCTCAGAAAGTGTGTTAGAATTGCGCGAATCCGGAAGTCTGCTCTATGATTAAAATTAAAATCTATGATAAATATATAATGTATAAATTTCATAAACGAAATAATTTAAAAAAATAAAGGTAAAGTATTTTTACAATCCTCACAAATTAAATATAGTGAATGCCAGAGCCTCGCCGAGAGTGCCTACTACCTCCGAAGAACATTACACTATTTGAACCCTGATCAAGACGCCTTTAGCATTTCATATAATCGCTACAGAGAAGACAAGTTCGTTATTGGGATTTCATTTGAGAAAATGGCAGACACTAATTTTACTGGACAGAATACTAAAATGGGAGGTCTGTTAGTATTCAATCTGAAAGGAAGTAATAGAGCACTAACAACTGATGAAGATGTCCGCGAGGTGTTTGTGCATATGATCTCAGAAAGTGTGTTAGAATTGCGCGAATCCGGAAGTCTGCTCTATGATTAAAATTAAAATCTATGATAAATATATAATGTATAAATTTCATAAACGAAATAATTTAAAAAAATAAAGGTAAAGTATTTTTACAATCCTCACAAATTAAATATAGTCCATTTGATCTAAAAGATACAGAATATCTAAAACACCTACACGAACAAATGAAGTTAAGAAACTCACAAGAAGCATCGGTAGCATTAAGGAAAAAATTGACGAAGGAAATAAGAGAGCAAACTATGTAAATGAGCTGGATAGAATGATGGGCGAATTATATCGTCCTAACTTACCACATGCAACAAAAGAACATTTAAATAAATGGTATGAAGATACAAAAAAGTTAATATTTACTTAAAATATATTGATATAGATTAATAATATTTTTCACAAAAATATTATTAACAATAACATCTTATTATTAATAATATGTTTCACAAACATATTATTAACAATATTTTCTAATTAATATTATATCAATATGACAACAACCCAAAGTTTAGAATTAATAAATCCATATGCAAAATTTGGATTGAAACGACGACCTACTTATGAAGAAATCGCTAATTTAATGGGCGAAAATGATTTAATAACGGGAAAACTACCGAACCGAGATGCTACCTTTTTTAAAGCAAGTCCTCAAGGCAGTTTTTTTGATGGAAGCGACCATTTAGAATTATTGAAAGACCAACAAATGAGAATATTAGACAGGCAGATGAGAGAGATAATGATGAAGCAGGAAGCACATAGAAATGGACACACATATGCAGTTCACAAAATGAATGCAGAAACACCAGTCCAAGCAAACGCTGATGCAAGAAATGATGAATATGACTTTGCCACACCGCAACAAACGGCAAGACAATACGAGGCAATGGTAGATACACAATTACAAGATATAGCAACTGCAACAAAGCGGAAAGCGGAAGAAGTAGGCAGAGCGATGGCATCAAATTTAAGAGAGATGGGCGGGACATTATTTCATAAAATGGTGGCAAACAGACAATCAGCACCAACAGAACCACGACAAGCGCCAGCAGGTGGAGCAGTAGCAGACGACCAGCAAACAATGCACGTAGAAGATGTTGAACAATCACCTCAAGCAGTAGATGACAATTTTGACGCGACACCAGTTCAACAAGCAACAGGAGCATCAAGTGCAACAACCCAACAACCACCACCATTGCCAATGACGCCATTGTTTAAAACAACAATAGATAATACTATTAGTCCCGCTTACTGGAAAGACAACCCTAATTTAACAGTAAATGATATTAAATTTCAGTTTTATTTAAGAGGAATTCAAGTGCCAGAAGAAAGCGAAATACAAGAAGAATTGAAACAAAAGGGAAGAGGCAAGGCGAGAACATACAAAGAATATTTAGTGGATATGATTTTAGACACTATTGATAATGGCGGATGGATAGCAAATTTAAGCAGAGGTAGAATAGAAGAACTCAAGGCAAGTTTTAAGGGTAAAGGTAAGAAATAAAAATATAAATAATAATAATAATAATGATAATATTAACAAAAAATATACTGAAAAGAAAGAAGCAGAAGTTCAATGATAATTATGATCACGACGACAGTTTTTCAACACATAACCTAACAAAACCAAACACACCAACAACAATACAACCACCGAAAACGATGAAAAAAGGCATACCGAGAGAATTTATTGACATTGCAACCAATACAGATACAATTGCAACAGAAACCAGAGAGACTGACGAAAAGTTATACAATGATGCAAATCAGCAATTAAATATGACATTTGAAGCGTTTAAGGTAAAGGAAAACCAAGACAATATGTTTAAAATAATGCTTAAAAACTTTTGGCACAACACATACAAAAGACATGAACCAACAAGAACGCAAGCAACACAAACACTGAAAAACCAACGCGACGCAATGGTGTCAGCCTTTACTACAATGCTTGACAACAACAAACCGCCAGAACCACCGCCAAAGAAACCACCAGACGAGGATGACAGCGATGAAGAAGAAAAGAAGTTCAAACTGACAAAAATGATAGAAATAATGCTACACAACGGCGCTACAGTAGCAGATATAATATTAAACTTATCACAGAGCGCAATTGCAACAACAATAAATATCGCAGATTTAGTCAATCAAATAACAGCAGGAAATGCACAAGGTAGCAGTAGTTCTTCTAATGAAATTGTTAGTGTTCATAGTTCTCCACCTATTACTGTTCATAGTTCTTCATCTGAAAGTCCAACAGAAATACCAGCACCAACTGAAGACGAAGAAGAAGAAGGCGGAGAAGAAAAACAAAAATATAATTTTGAAAAATTAAAATCTAAATAATATTATATATAATGGGTTCAAGTAAATCAAAACCAGTAGAAATTGATGATGAAGAGGCTATTAAAGTAATAAAAGATATAGATGTAAATACGATAAGTGAAATGTCAAGAGTTGATATTCTACAAATAAATTCATTGAAAGCAATAATAAATAAATTAGAAAAAGTTAATGAATGTAAAAAAGATAAAATATATTATAAATTTCCTGCCTTAAATTTATGTAGCTATTCTTTATTCTACATTGATAATATTAACATACATTAATATTATTAATTACTATCATAATCTGTCATTTCACTTTCGGGTAATTTTGTTGAGGCGTTGCTACACATATCATCTATTACATCTTCTTCATCAACAAAATTATTTTGAAATCTTAATAATTCCTCGTCTGTTGGTCGTCTTTTTAACACTTTATAAAGTTTATGTATCCAAGAATTAGTATGAAAATTGTAATTACCTCTACGATAAAATCCACCACATCTACATAGTTTTATTGGCATATTATTATATTATATTAAATTAGAATATCTTTATTCATCATTTGTAATTTGAAATGCCTGTTCAAAACGGATAAAAAACATGTCATTCACATTCTTAGCATTCATATTCACGTAGAAGAAACTATAAGGTGCGTCATTAACGGCTTGATGATACATATCTAATAATTGCTGTTTGTCAACAATGGCGCTATTTTCTTCAATAAAACTCATTAATTCACTGGCATTTTTCAACCTAAAAATATATAATGAACTGGCATTTAAACGAATGATAGGCGCCAAAACATTGTATTTTTGTGTTGAACAAAGTACGCTTACTGCATCGTGCCTACCTCTTGTAAATACTCCATGTAATAATTTACTATATCTAACAAATTTAGGATCGTCGGCATGATCGTCTATAACGATTAATATTGAATGTAGTTTCTTTATCTTTTTAGATTTCATATAATTAATAATTTTCTTCTGTCTTTCAATTACATTTTCTAAATCACTTGGATTATAATTATCAAAATATATTTGTTCTTTTTCATCATCTACGTGCAATTCATCCCTGATATATTTTTTAACTTCTGTAAAGGTTGGGTCATTATGAACGCTGGGGGAAAATATAAATATTCTTGCAAATGAATTTCTATAAACATTTAAGATAAGGTTCTGAACCAAGACTGTTTTGCCACCTGTCGAACTCGCAACTATAATACTTCTAAATGGTAATTTTGGCACGTGCTCATATTTAGGTTGTTTGAATTCATATTCAGTTATGTTTTATTGGCTTTATTATTGGAACATCTGACATAATAAAATAATATTAAAGTTATTTAGAAAATATTTTATATTGATTATTTTATATGAATAGAAGCTATTCAGATTATATCAATATAATAGATGAAGTAGAGAATATAGAACAAGTTGTTATAACTGATAATAGATGTAAAAAAATATGTTATTTTGTTTTAGAATTAATTAAGTTTGTGATACAATATATCAAAAATAAGAATGTAAATCTTAATATCAATGGGAAGGAAGAAAAAGAGTAAAGGCAAAGAAAGACCAATGCCAGATATTGAAGCACGGAAAGAAACAACGGAAAGTGTTAAATCAAAGGGTGAAAGTAAAGCTATAAAATGTGATAAATGTAACCATGTTATGAATTTTAAGAATGAATTGACGGTAGATAAAAAGGATGGTGTTAAGGTTAGTTGTGTTCCATGCATGTTTTCTTATAAAAAATCGGATAAAGATTTGAATATTAAGAAAAAACTGGCGGTGATATGGTAGTAGAAACTAACGAACATTTGATTAATGTTAGTTTTAATAGGGACATAAGTTAGTATTTAAAGAGTAGATTTAACATAATTTAAACATTTAGTTTTAAAAGTTTTATTTTATAATATAATATATATATATATTTACATGGATGAAGGATTAGAAAAGATGGGTAAAAACTGAACAAGGTTTTAGAACAGAATAAGAATATTTTAGAAATCTTACAAGAAATGGAAAAGAAGAAACCATTAACAAACAGTTATCAAAGTAAAGAAGTAGATAGAACCAATGGTGAATATAAAAATAAAAGAAATATTTATTTAAACAAACTTAATAACAAAGAAATTAAAGAACCGAAGGCTTCAACTATGACATTTTATCAAATCGACTATGATGAAGATACAGGGATTTATTCTTGATTGAAAACATTTTTCTCTGAAAATCCGTTTAAAGACATATTGGCATAACTAATATTATGAGTTCTACAGATGACGAAGAAGAAGCAGGATACACAATGGTTTATCCTTGCAGTAAATGCGACGAAGCAAAGCCAAGAAAGGATTTTCACAAAATGTATGATAGAATTAAAATGGAAGATATATTTTACAAAACATGTAAGGAATGCAGAGACAAAGTAAAAGCAACAAAAGAGTTAAGGAAGGAACAGAAGAAACGAATACAACCCATGGAAATACATAGATTAAAGCCTTTGATACCATAGTTTTGCTATACTTACAACATGTAAGATCTTATATGTTGTAATTATAGTAGTAAAAATATTTCTATAAATTATAATTTCTCTGAAAATGTATTTAAAGAAATATTACCTATATATGTTAGCATCAGAACGGTAGTATTTACTGAGATTGAACAAGAGGAAATTATGAATGAATTCTTAAATAAGATCTATACAAATGACATGCTAAACATATTTGATAAACGTGTTGCTGACTGCTATTGTAAGTTAAATGACGAGAAAGTTGAGTTAAGTAAGTTAAACTTGTCAAGTAATATCATCAATAACATGTGTAAATTTAACTATGAAGAATGCGAGGGGTGCAAGTCAGCGAGAAGGAGAAAAATGGCAGTTAAAAACCCCGAAAGAGGAACAGCCATAAATGAATATATTTACTTATTCTCTCGCTGTCATAGTTTTCCTGACAAACAAGACTTGAAAGTAGAATTCAAGTTCTCGTTTGACAAGATAAGCATATTAAGAAACATATATAGAGGCATTTACAATAACGATGTTAACAGAATAGCTTATTGTTGCGAAGGAAAAAAATTTAATTACAATAATATGATCAGAGACTTTAATAAAGTTGTTAAATACATCTACGACAATGAATATTGTAGAAGGTGTTTTGCACATAACACTAAATTTGTAGAATGTCCAGAATTTAAATTACATGAATACAGAGATGATGATGATTAAAACCATAGTATAATTATAACATGTAAACATTTATATGTTATAATTATAGTGTAATTTTCATGTATAAGCCGTGGGGGTGCTTTCCTACATAGGCCTTTCCCATCCGCATATTGCCATCCATATTTTACTGGGATTGTTTTCAAGATTTGGGTTAACGGTTTTAATTCTCCCTTTTCCATTGGTTAACCATTTTTCGGGGCGAACATAGGGTTCTTTTTTAGACTGTTCGTATTTGTTGGAAATGGGAAAGGGTCTCGGGTTGGATCAAGGGAGAAATTATTGAGATCTTGGGGTTGCGATCTTGGGAATGGAAAAATGTTGGTATGTAGCTTGTTTTTTTTTGGTGGGATTTG
>CAUJNA010000654.1:117828-177156 GCA_963377175.1 Effrenium voratum | reverse complement strand
CTCGAAAATCGCAACTTTTAACTACGAAAGTAGTACGTGAAGTCCGGTTTCGCAGCTGGGGCTCGAAAATCGCAACTTTTAAGTACGAAAGTAGTACGCGAAGTCAACTTTCGGGGATTGAACATCGCAACTTTTAAGTGCAGAGTAAGATGGGTAGATAGATAGATCAATAAACAGATATAGAGATAGCTAGAGAGATAGATAGAAAGAGAGAGAAAGAGACAGAGAAACAGAAAGAGAAAGAGAAAGAGAGAAAGAGAGAAAGAGAGAAAGAGAGAAAAAGACAGAGAGAAAGAGAAGCAAGGGGCTAAGAATAGTTCTCCAAACTATAGTTGTTCACTGCTTTGAAACTTCCGTCCCCCGGCTCTGCCGGACCTTACTTGTATTATAATGTTATTTTTTTAATAAAAAAGAATTAGATGTTTTTTAAAAAATGGTTAAGTTGTGGTTTAGGTTTGAATAAGTTATGGTGTGGGAATTTAAAACCGAAAATTTAAAGAAATTTCATTTTGTTTTATATTTTTTTGTTTAAGAGGTAAGAATATATAAATATATATAAAATATAAATATATTCGAAAAAAACCTTAATCAATTGCGAATTGTGGGTTGTCTTTGGTTACCTAACTCTCCGAATTCTTGATATGTTTACCCCAATGTTTTTTTTAGAATTTGATGGCTTTCCGAAAAAAATGTCGAGTTGAATTTCTGGAATGTATTCGTATCGAAATATAGGAGATATGAGCATATCGTTTCTTTTATTTCTTGCTCAATAGTTGTTTGGCTTACAATATGTCTACGAGTTCTAAGCCGTGCACTAAGTGCAGGAGCTGGCGAAAGAGATTCGTGGTGCTTGGGGTGCCAGATATTTGAAGCTGGATAAGGCGTCCTCCGCCAATGTTTCTTTTTAGGAGCCCATCGGCGCCTTGTTGAGGAAATCTTACTGCAAGCGCTCCGTTAGGTTAAGGCTACCAAGGAGTTGGACACCTCCTTGAGTGGATTCATTCAGGCTTGGAACGCAAAATTGCAGAGCGTTGGCCAACACAAACCTCCTCTACCTCGTGGCGCTCCATTTTTTCCTGGATTTGCAGGAGTAAAGGAGGAAATGATAGAGGGTCCAATTACGCCTCCCCGGGCTAAGCTAGACCAATCGCAGGCCTCAGGGCCACAGGAAGAAAAAGAGGAGTCAGATGAATCTGAGGCCACTTCAAGACCTCAATGCACGAGAAAAGATCAGCACCTCCGAGGACAAAAAGGCAAAAGAAGAAGAAGAGAAAGAAGTCCAAGGAGATTTTGTATGGGTTGTCCTCACAATCCAGCAATGGCAGCTCCAGCCCGTTAGAGGTGAAGCCGCCTTTGCAGAAAAGGTCAGATCGCAAACCGGGCTCCATCTTGAAAATGCTGATGGGGCACGTCCAAGCCTCCCTCTCCGAGTCCGCTTTGGGAAGCGCTAGGTCGGGGGCGACGGATCGGTGGTGTCCTCTTCTGCACGGGTCCAATCCTACTTCCAAGTGATGCTCAGGCCGAGCCTTGCCAATCGCGGCCGGGACGAGAAAGAGCTTTACCCGCTGGCTGTCGCTCTCGACACCTTGCGTTATAGGAACTTGGAAAGGCTGTCCGACATTTTGGCCAGCAGGTTCTTAGCGGTCGAGACGACAGCTCTGGAGGGGGATTGGAGCGTAGCGAAATACCTCGAAATGAGTCGGCTGCTTAGGAAGGGGGCGGTGTCAGACGAACTCCTGGGAAGCATCGTCGTTTCGTAGATCGTGCCCCAGGCAGAGGAAACTACCCTGGCGATGGCTCCTGGGGCCAGAGAAGTCATAGTGGTACCGAGTCTTGGAAAGGAAATCCAGGAGGAGGTTTTGGAAATCGTCAGCAAAAAGGAAAGAAAGGCCCGGAAAAGGAGTTGGAGGAAAGAGGCTAGAAGAAAGAGGAGGGCGTAAAAAGAGGAGACAAGTCCTTCAACCCGTTAGAGGAGAAGAAGTAGGATCTCTTAAGGATGGTGGACACCTTCCGGGTATCTCTAGGGAGGTGCTAGAGGATGTGGGCTCCTTAATTAAAGGTGCAAAGGTGTTAGTCCAGGTGGATCGTGAGGAGACCCATCTTTCAGATCCTCCCGTGAGTGGTGATATTCCAGGGAATGATTTTTTGGTGGTTCTGGGCCCTTAGCCCCCTTTGCTGGCTATTGACCGGGAGGAGTTTTCCTTGTTGAGGGGAGCAAATCATCCTCCTAAGCCTCCACGTGCCGACCCTGTGAGCTTTCTTGCGAAACCAGGGGTATGAGCAGTGGATAGGTTGGCTGGAATCATGTACAGACTTAAAGCAGTTGGGGTCAGGCCTGGCATGGGGAATGGTCAGAGGTTATTTCTGGAAAGGTATAGAAGGCTTTATCAAAAAAGCCGAGCTTTTTGCAATTTTTGTTGCGTCTCAAAAGACGTTAGACCTTTTCCCTTTGCCGATTAACTATATTTTTTCAAAACTTTGCAATGGCCATCTCAGGAATTTCCCCTAGCATGTTCACAAGGTGCCTGGGAAATCTTGGCGAGGGTTGCTTTGAACCAGCTCTATGATTATGCTGGGCTTTATCCTTCTGATAGACGTGGCCGAGCCGTTTAAAAAAGCTTAGACCTAATTGCAGATAGGGTTCGTCGTTTTTTGGAGCAGGATATATCTTCATAAGAGTGCTTAGCAAGGGCTTGGAAGATGTCAATTAGAAAACAATCAATTATATCGAAGAAGAGGTGGCTATTGCACAACAACTAATTCTGGACCCAATCGAGAAATTTATGTCACCACCTGGTCATAGGGGGAGCGTGGAGTTAGCTCGGCTTTTGGAAGGGCGCACTAGGTTCTTGATTGAGCACCTAGAGGAAATCCTGCTCTCACGCCCCCCGGACCTCTGCTACCCCCGCGCAGCCAAGTTGCATCTTTAAGCTCATGGCCGAGAGGGGAATCATCGCCTACGTGGACGAGGGCGAGGCCTATGCCGATTAAGGGGGAGCTTATTTGTCTGGGCTTTTTGGAGTCCCGAAACCAAACAAGCTCAGCGCCCTCAATCGCATGGTTTTGCGGATCATAATGAAGCTTATTCCTATGAATAGGGCCATGGATGTTGTCCTAGGAGACATCTAGGCACTCCCAAGTGCATCGGCCTAGATGCGTTTGGTGCTAAATAGCTCATCCCAAATTTCCATTTCCCAAGCTAATATGAATGCAGTCTTTTATCTTTTTTGTTTGCCCTCAAGCTGGTGTAAGTATCTCTGCTTTAATTATAAGATTAGGAGGAGTGACCTAGGATTGAGCATCGGCGTTGGGGAATCTGACATTGTTTTCCCCGCGTACCGCATCCTCCCAATGTGTTAGTCGTCTTCCGTTGGGCTTATGCAACCAGCTAGCAGGGAATTGGTGAAAGGTGCCCGTCCAAATCTAGGGCATGAACTTCGTGGCAATTCGCTGATCCCGGATTGGTTTATCGAGGTGAGTTTGCTTATCTGGCTGACCCCATTTCTGCAGTTTGACCTTGCCATCCCCTTTTCGGACATGATGACCTGCTTAGATGCTTCAAAATCTGGGGGCGCTATGGCTGTGGGGCGTTCCCTCAGCTTGAGTGGGTAAGACTTGGCCTCACGGCTAGAAGATGAGTCGCGTGCACCCCTCATGGGGGAGATGCTCGTGATCTCTGCCTTCAACGGGATCGTAGGCGCCTTTCGGGCCTACGATTTTTTGGGCCTTCAACCTACAGCCATGATTAGCATCGAAATCGACCCGGCGGCCTGCCGGGTAGTTCGCAAGCGGTGGCCGCACGCTATTGCACTTGTCGACATACGAGACGTGGACCTAGCTTCGGTGTGTGCATCTGTCGTCCGCCCGTTATAGTCGTCTAAATTTGGATGGAGAAGGCAACAATTTGTTTTACCAGGAGTAGGTAATCAAAGATGTGGAGAACGTGTTTAGCCAGCAGGTTAGAGTAGATTTTGTGGTGGAACACGTCTTTTTTATGGATGTGGATGTTAAGCGCCAGATCAGCTCTTACTTGGGGGTTAAACCGCTTAAGCTCGACCCGGCAGATTTTTCAGCCCATGGAAGGCGTCATATTTAAGGACATGGGAGATTATATCCAGGTTAGCATGGATAAGACCTTTCCAAATTGGAAATCATGGGTCCCACTGAGGAGGGGATAACCTACCCCGCGTTTATGAAATCTATCCCCCGGAAAAGAGTTCCGCCGAAACCTGCTAGCATTGCAAGGTGCGATGCTGTGACTCTAGAGCGGTGGGAATTAGACGAATTCCGAATGCCACCCTACCAGTACCAGTACCAATTTTTGCTGGAAAATTCAGAAGGTGATCTGCGACTCCTGGGGCCATATGAGCGTGAGCAGCTACTCGGAATGGGCCTCGGGGCCACGCAATTTTGCTTCAGTGCCAGTGTTATAAAACAACATCCTCGGCTATATTTTGACAAACGTTTTTCCCTCCTTGGCGATGGCTTTTCCACGCTATCCTTCACTTAGGTTGCTGGGCAAGCGTTATTTGCAAAAATTATCTTCCCTCAACAAATCGTGGACCGCTTCGGCCTGGCACCGGGCGCAACCGCAGGTGCTAGCATTAAGGTTCCACTTGGTCCGCACTTCCAATATGGCGGGACTGGAGTGTGTGAGCCGGGATCCTTGGTAAGGCAGCTTAGCCTAGGGGCCCCTTTCTCAAAGAAGCTCCCAAACCATTCGTCTGTTCGCGCAGCTTGATGGCACTAACAGGTGTTGTTCACTACGAAATAGAAATTTGCTAACCACATTAACGCTTTGGAAATGAGAATGATTTTCCAATCTCTTCTATGGAGAGCCCGCAACCCTGCTAATTTTCATAAAACATAGATGCATCTCACTAACAGCATGGTTTGCCTTTACATTCTCTCAAAACGGAGGATTAGTATAGCCGTCTCCTGCAGCCCTTGGTTCAGCAATTGGGTGCTTTGCAACCGCCCATATGGATTCTCAGGAAAACCCTACGGATGCCGGGAGCAAAATATAGGGCCATCATTGGTGGGCGCACCCGCGCACAGCGCAAAAGCGCGGGCTGGGATCTGCTTGCGCGATGCCGGCATCACAACGCAAACCCGTTAACGATATTGGGCGGGCGTGAAATTTGTGCTGCCCTTTATTAAAGACGCAAGTTGTCTTAAGCAGTTGGGAAATATTACCGAAGAGTACAATGGTTCCACTTTGGGGAGTACTGGTGACTGCCTTTGTGGGCAGAAACAAAGCCCTGCCTAAAGGCGACTTAACGACTCTACATCATTTAGCGTAAATTGGAGGTGCCTTATCGTGCGCCACCTTTGTTTGCCACTATTGTCCAGGCCATAGTGGCCGTTTTGGCTTCTGCAACAAAAATTGCGGCTGCATTTCTTATAATTCTAGGTCATGCCTATCTTCGCACCGGCGAACTCCTAAAAATTCAATTCCGTGATGTTTAGCTCTTAGCTGACGCTGGAGTGGTTACGGCGCGCGCTAGGAAGACTAGTCGTCGCCATAACGTTAATGACGCAGTGGCAATCTATGACCCTTTGGTTCGGGAACTAAGTCATCTTACCCGCTTACTTCCGCATGCCAATTTGAAATTAAACCGAGTTTGGCCTAGTTCTGCCCATTCTTTTAGACGCCTCTTCCTTAATACTATCAAACAATTGCACATCATTGACCTTGGCTATAAGCCTTACAGTCTCCGTCGTGGAGGGGCAACGCGCGACTTTATGACAAAAGGTGTTTTAGAGTCGATCTTGATCCGAGTGTATATTTAAGACGGCTTGGCCTAGGTTCTTACGTTGCAATTGTCACCTGCTACCACTAAACGCATTTAAATGTTAGCCCATTCTTTCTGCGCCCTGTTTTCTTGGCACCATCGGTGTGCTTGGAAACGTGGAAGGGCTGGAAGGGACGTGCTGATAGCAAGGACATGCCTCGTGTCCTTTTGTTTCCAAACAGTGACATGCCTGGTGTCATTTTTAAGAGGCAGGGCGTGCTAGCGCCCTAGCCTGTGCAAATTTGAAAAAGGCATTGAATCGCTTCTGGCCTTAGTAGTCAATTAAAGTGGTGACTATTTACAAAAGCCCATAGGGCTCGGCTGAAGAAAAGGATGCGGCTGTATGGATCTTAAAATTAAGATTTATTCGGATCGAAATATCTTGATTTCTTTTTTCTATATCTCTCTTTTTCTTTTTTTCTCTGTTACTTTGTCTCTCGTTTGTTTTTTTCTTTTCTGTTATTCTGATTTTGCGTCTCTCTGTTTCTGTATCGTTCTGTGTCTCTGTCTCTCTATCTCTTTGTATCTTTTTATGTCTTTTTGTATTTGTGCGATTTTGTATCTTTGTGTTTTTTATTTTCTTTGTGTATTTCTTTGTGTTTATGTGTTTTTTATGTTTTCTTTTTGTTTTTGTTATTTTATTTTTGTATTCCTTATTTATGGTTTGGTTATTATATGTTTACCTTGTATTTTTATATAGTTTCTTTTTTTATATATTTTTGTCTGTGTTTTTCTTTATTTGTTTATTTGATTGTATTTATATATTTTAGATTCTAGTTATTCGATTTTTTATTTTGTAATATTTGTGTATTTAGTTTATGTTTGTTTGTTTATCTTAATAATGTATTTTTCTTTTATTTAATATTTAAATATTTTTATGAATTATTTTAGAATATTTAAATATTTTGGCCCTGCATAATCCGATTAGGATTTGTTGGTATAAATATATTATTTCATAATTCCTTAAATTATTTGAATATATATGATGTTTTTATAATATTTAATCTTAGTTAATTATCGAATTAATCTAATTTAAAATAAATTTCTTTGGGATTATGTTATTGGATATTGCTATAATTTGAAATGTTGTCTTACGAGTTGTGCAAATAATACCGGGGCTTCGAAAAAAGAAGTCATGAATTGCGGTCGAAAACAAATTCCATAATGATATAATAACCCTTAAAGATTTAGTGAAATTTACAGTTTGAATGGTTTTTAATGCAAATTTGGGGCATATTGTAAGTTAGACCCCAATCTCTTCTATTTGTGTCTAATATATCTTATACTAAAGGATTAAAATGAATCCCTTAAGCGAATCATACAAATATGGCAAAATGTATATTAAAATATTAATATTTTTTATATTTAACACGATATATAAAAATACACACACAATTCTAAAAATTATATTATCGATTATAGAATTATCAAATATATATTTCTTTTTTTGCCGATATATATTCATTGAAATATATATCAAAAATTCACCTATTGTTTGTTCTTCATAATATTTTCGTTAAATGTATAAACCAACTATCTTCTAATTAATTTAGCGATAAATCCACAAAATATAATTTCCTATTCTTTTCTTACATTGTTTTCGCTTATCGCATTTCTATATCTTTTTTGTAAATTTAAAATTCATCAAAAACATATATCATCAAAATTTTCTTTATATGGTAAATTGATAAAACCTTATTAGCTTAAAGAGCATATTTAATTAAAATATTTATTAAAGTTAAAACCGTTAACATCCATATTATATGGCAAATATATTCATTACCCAAACCTTTTAAATTTGTAATCATAACGAGGAGTAAGAAAAGAGCGGCAAGTCCACTTGCTGGTTGCTTGGGGGTTGCACTAAACCCCCGGGAGCTTTTAGGCTCCAACGCAGGCTAGGCATTGCTCAGGCGGAGATGTGGCCAAAAGGAGCCCTTCCCATGACATTTCCACCCTTGGCACATGAGGGTCCATAATTAACAAATTTATATTCATAATTATAATTTATTCTCCTCCTCTATATCTTCCTATTCTATATAATTTAAATAAATATCTAATTTTCCTTAATCATCTATAAACAATTTTTTCGTTCTAATAATTATCATATTGATTCGAAATCCCATTCGTTTTCTCCGTGTTCACCCCACTAAACATTTTGTTATCCTACTCGTTTTTATCTACCTACCATATTTCTTGCTAAGAACCATAACCACCACAGCGTCCTCAGTCTTCATAAATTATCAAACCAACCGTACGAATGTTATCATAGCGCAGGCAATTCCCAAGCATTTGTTTTCACCAACGCCTTCTCGATTTCATTCGCTACAAATATCTCCAAGACAAACCATCCTCTAATAAAATCTATAATTGCTAATGGAATCAAACCTTACTGCATTCACCGTTAAATAAAATCCATCGAACTAATAGGAATTAATGCTCCTATGCGTTTCCCTCTATGTTTGTTATTCTCGCCTACGCCTACATACGCCTCTTCGCCTTCAACTTCTTGTATTGCGCCGCAGGAATCGTTAAATCAGAAAAGAATCGTTCATATAGGAATCGCTAAAAAAATTGTCATATATTGTCATACACTATGTCCTCTCGCACCAAAAACTACGGGACCGATTCATTATATTTCCATATTAGGTTCCGATAATATATGCTCAGCTTCGCATCTGCATCCGGAATCGGTTGCCTATTCATAAACGATGCTTCAAGAAATCGCCAAAATTATTGAATAACGATTTCATCTATAAAATCCAATGGGTCCAGCTTCTATATAAAACAATTAGTCTCGCCGTGCAAAAGACTTTTTCATTCTAGTATATGCCCGCCAAATACCATTTCATTCCATAAAATAATACAAAAAAAACTTCAAAATATACATACCCTTTTAAAGTGTTCTTTGTTATCGAATCCCTTCGTCGTCTAGTTCCTTTCCCAGATATCCAATAAACGTATAACCGTAGCAACGCAATAAACGTACCCAAAAAACCTAATTTTGTCAATTCCGCCTTATTAATATATCGATAATTTCTCGCACTACAAACATCATATAACCATAGCAAAATGCACATTAAAACGCTAATAAATTCCTTTCCCTAAAATTTATCCGATTCAAAAGGTTTTTATAATATCTATAAATATATATATATATATAATTCTAAAAATATAATTAATTATACAATTCTTAAAAATAATTATTTTTTTCTAAAAAAGATTCTTTCAAAATAAAAATTATTAAAAAAAAATTAAATTCTTTCTAATAATTCATTAAGTATAATATATTTAATTATTTAAATTACAATATTGTTTAAAATATATATAATACTAAACATAATATCAATTTATTCGTTCTTTATATATTTAATCAAAAATATTTTAAATATATAAATTCAAAAATATATATATATATATAAGTTTTGTTTTTCTATATATATTCAAAATTAATATATATATATAGAAAATATAATTTCCTAATCTATATATTTGTAAAATAAGTTTCAAAATATAAATAAATAATTTAAAAGAATATTTTTATTATAATATCAATAAAGTAATATATATATATTTAAAAAAATATAATATCAAAAAAACAAAATTACAATTCCTTAGTTTATTTGTATTATTAACGAGGGCCCAGTGCTTTCCAGCAGCGTGCGAAATAAAGCCCATGACAAGAGAATAACAAAATCAGAACGTAAAGTAAAATATATTCTAACTTAACAATTATAAATAGATATAAACGATCATACTCACAAAGACAAAAATATGCAAATCGAGCAAATGCTTAACAAAATGCGGTTTCGAAATATTTCAAAAGATTAAATAATTGCGATTTTAAGCCTTTGCCTTAGACCCTCCCCGCCAGAGCGTTGGCAAAGCGTGTCGTGCAAACCTGCTTCGCTCCGTTACTCCGTTGCTCCGTTACTCCGCTCCGTTCCCCTATTGTTCCGCAAAGCTGTTTCGCTCCGTTGCTCCGTTGCTCCGCTCCGTTCCCCCGTTCTCCGCTCCCCCGTTGTTCCGCAAAGCTATTTCGCTCCGTTGCTCCGTTGCTCCGCTCCGTTCCCCCGTTGCGCCGCAAAGCTGTTTCGCTCCGTTGCTCCGTTGCTCCGTTGCTCCGCTCCGTTGCTCCGCTCTGTTGCTCCGTTGCTCCGCTCCGTTCAAAGCTGTTTCGCTCCGTTGCTCCGTTGCTCCGCTCCGTTGCTCCGCTCCGCTGCTCCGTTGCTCCGTTGCGCCGTTCCCCCATGGTGGCGCAAAGCTGTTTCGCTCCGTTACTCCGTTGCTCCGCTCCGTTCCCCCGTTATTCCGCAAAGCTGTTTCGCTCCGTTGCTCCGTTCCCCCGTTGTTCCGCAAAGCTGTTGCGCTCCGTTGCTCCGTTGCTCCGCTCCGTTGCTCCGCTCTGTTGCTCTGTTGCTCTGCTCCGTTCCCCCGTGGTGGCGCAAAGCTGTTTCGCTCCGTTGCTCCGTTGCTCCGTTGCTCCGTTGCTCCGTTGCTCCGTTGCTCCGTTGCTCCGCTCCGTTCCCCCGCTGTTCCGCAAAGCTGTTCTGCTCCGGTGCTCCGTTGCTCTGCTCCGTTGGCCCGTTGTTGCACGGATCTGCCTCGCTCTGTTGCTCCGTTGCTGCGCTGCGTTGCCCCGCTCCGGTTGCTCCGTTGCTTCGCTCGATTGGCCGTTTCTCGTTTTAAGAGTTGAGTTCCCGATCGTTAACTAACTCCCGAGTACTTCAGATAGCATGAGCAGCCTAAATGTCATGTTTATGAGGGCAAACCTCGCTTTAAAGAAAGGTAGGTTGCCTCCTTTGCTTGAAGGCGAAAACCTGATGGCAGCCAAGCTTGCTAAGCAATCGTTTTGAGCGACACGAAGCTAACCGGATTTGCGCGAGCAAGCCGGAAAACCGAAAAAACCAAGAAAGCTGGAAAACAGAGAGAACCGATAAAACCGAGAAAGCCGTGAAAACAGAGGGAACCTGGAAGACCGAGAAAGCCCAAAAAACCCAGAAAATCGATGTTTGTGCGGTTTTCGCGTTTTCGCGGTGTTCGCGTTTTCACGGTTTTCGCGGCCTTCGTGGTTTTCGCGGTTTTCGCGTTTTGGCGGTTTTGGGGGCTTTCGCGGTGTTGGGGTTTCGTGATTTTCGCAGGTGTTCGCTGCGTTTTTGTTATTAATAATATGTTTCAATCACTTGTGTTTTGAGCCCCAGCAGTCTCAGAGATAACATAGATAGATCGATAGGTACATAGGGCAAGATAGGATAGGACACGGTAAGCTAGGCCAACGTAGGATAAGACAGGATAAGATGGGATCAGACATGATAAGATAAGATACGACGGGAAAATACAAGATAAAACAGGCTCAGATAAGATAAAGCAGGACAATTTGTGATAAGATCAGATAAGGCAGCTAGGATAGATAAGGTAAATAGCACATATATATATATATATGTGATAGATATAATAAACAAGGTAGATAAGCCATGTAAGGTAAATCAGGTAAATAAGACAGGACAAATAAATAAGATAAACGCGATGAGATAAAGAGGACAAGCAGGAAAGATAGGGTAGATATGGTAGTTAGGAGAAAATCAGATAGATAGGATAGATAAATAATAGATAAACAGATAGACACATAGGATAAGATAGGCTACGGTCGAATAAGATAGGATAAGGCACGGCAAGATAGGCTAACATGGGGTAAGGTAGGACAAGATGGGATAAAGCAGAATAAGATAGCATACGGTAATATAAGATAGGTTAAGGTAGGCCAAGACAGGATAATGTAAAGGTAGGTAAGGTAGACAAGGTAGAGAAGATAAATAGGATAGACATAATAGACAAGATAGATCAGGCAGGTAAGAGATAAAATAGATCAGATAAGTAGGATAGAAACGATTCATAAGCTACATGCGATGAGATAGATAGGAAAGATGGGACATATAGGGGAGACAGGATAGATAGGTAGATAGATTGATAGATACATAGGAAAAGATTGGGTAAGATAAGGTAAGATATGTCAAGATAGGGTAAGGCAGGATAAGGTAGGATAATATGGGGTAAGATAGGATGCGAGGGCTGCGATAGGATAGGTTAAGATAGGGACATGCAGAATAAGACATGATAAGACAGGACAACATGGGATAAGATAGAATAAGAGAGGAGAAGACGGGGTAAGATAGGATAATATAGGATTATTTTGGGTAAGGTAGGATGAGATAGGACAAGGTCGGGTAAAATAGGGTAAGATAGGATAAGATGGGGCAAGACAGGATTGACTGATACATAGATGTATAGATAGCTGTATTATAGATAGATAATTCGATTTATACAAAGGATACGATAGGCTAAGATAGGATAAGACACGGCAAGATAGGCCAACATGGGATGTATAGGACAAGATAGGATACTACAGGATAATATAGGATAAGATAGGACAATACAGGATACGATAGGAAAGACAGGATAAGACAGGATAATGTATAATAAGATAAGATTTGGTAGGTAAGGTAGGTAAGGTAGGTAGTATAGGTATAATCGATATGATAGACAAGGCAGATAAGACACAACAGATAGACCAGATAGGTAATATGGACAACATAGAAAGGCTTGATACGACAAGACAAAAAGGACAGACAGGAAAGATAGGACATATATAATATCTCGATAGATAGCTATGTAGATAGATAGATAGACACATGGAAGAAGATAGGATACGATAGGAGAAGATGGGAGAAGGTAGGACAAGACAGGATTGGACAGCACACGGCAGGATATGGTAGGATAATCGCAACATCGGAACGGCGCAACGGCGCGGCAGCGCAACAGCGCAGTGGTGCAACAGCACAACGTCGCGGCAGCGCAACGGCGGAGCGCAGCAGTGCAGCGGCGCAACAGCGCAACGGCGTAACAGCGCAATGGCGCAAATGCGCCAAGGCGCGATAGCGTAACAGCGCAATGGCGTAACAAAACGGCGCAGCGGCGCAGCGGTGCAGCGGCGCAGCCGCGCAACGGCGTAACAGCATAGCAGTGCAAACGCGCAACGGCGCAACGGCGCAGCGGCGCAACGGTGCAGCGGCGCAACGGCGCAGCGGCGCAACAGCGCAACGGCGCAACGGCGCAGCGGTGCAGCGGCGCAAGGGCGCAGCGGCGCAAGGGCGCAGCGGCGCAACGGCGCAGCAGCGCGACGGCGCAAGAGCGCAACCGCGAACGGCGCAGCGGCGCGACGGCGCAGCGGCTCAGCGGCGCAACGGCGCAGCGGTGCAGCGACGCAACGGCGCAACAGCGGAACGGCGCAGCAGCTCAACGGCGCAGCGGCGCACGTCAACGGAGGCGGCTTCAGCGGCGCAACAGCGCAGCGGTGCAGCAGAAAAGCAGCGCAGCAGCGCAACAGCAGAGCGGCGCAAAGTTATCAGCGCAGCAGCGAGCAGCGCAGCAGCGCAACAGCGCAAAGCAGTTTAGCGACACAGATCGCCAACACGCTCCTACCCGCAGCAAAATACTTCGAAAGACAATATACTGCGCTAGACTGGAAATCCAAATATCTAAAAACGAGCTATAAATAGAACTTCTCAGCAGAACCTCAATATATGTTAAAACATTACGATACACAAAACAACAATATATCTCAAGTGCCCAATATCAGTGTATAAATATTTATTCTTACGGGCCACCCGGCTGAGCCACGCAGTGACCTATGCCAGCTGCCAGGGGTCGTCATTATTTGGACCTGGAGTCATGTCACCTCATGTAGCGCCACCATGGGCACGCTCTGAATTATTAAAAGCAGCCTAAACGAACGGGGCCTCCAGGGGCTCCAGCATAACGCCTCGAAGAGCATGCCCCATTGCCTGCCCATCAGCCATACGTGCCGGGCCTCCACGAGCGCACGGTCTTGCGGCTAACGTCCGAATCCCAGAAAAACAATGCTCCAAATCGATCTTGCACTTAACGCGCTTACCCTTAGCACTCACCTTAACGGCGTACTAAAACTACTTCTCGAGCTCGGTACGGATAGAATCCGGCAAGAGCTTCTCGAATCAACCAAAAACCATCTTAAATACAAACAAAACCGAACTAATTTCGAATCGCAAAACTCTCGCAAAACAATCGCAATATTTCAACCAAAATAACAATAAAATGTCTAAATAACATATTTTTCTAATCTGCCAAAAAATGTCCTTCATAAATCTAAAAAACCATATATTCGAATCTCTTAAACTAGGACAAAATCGGCCAATTTCACCATCTCATCATTCCTTTTTTAAAATTAAACCAAAAAACACCTCGAAAAAGAGAATTTAATTCCAAGTTTAAAATAAACCGTTCCGCTCCTCTAATTTTTCTTATTCTTCCATAAATCGTTCAACCAAAATAAACCCATAAAATATATCCAAAAATCGGACCAAAACAACAACCAACAAATTTTCGGATTTCATATCCCAATAACATATGTCAACAACCTCTATCATTGAATTGCTCAAATTTAATATAATTCAGCATATTTATAATTTAAAATATATTATTTAAAAATTGGTTTTTTAATATTATGTATACCTAAACACAATATCCTCCAATTTCCACCAAAATTATCCTAACTCTCTACGCAATATAACAATCGGGCCCTAAACTTTATAAATTCATAACAATTAATCTAAATAATATCAACAAAATTTCATAAATTCATAAAGGTTAATCTATACAATATCAAATTCAAACAAACAAACAAACACATAAACAAACAAACCGAAAAACAAAAACACTAACACAAACAAAGATAAAAACAAGAACAAAAACAAAAGACAAAAACAAAGACAACCACAAACACAAACACACAAACACACAGACACAAACACACAGACACAAACACACAAACACACAAACACAGACACAGACACACACACACAGACACACAGACACACAAAGACAGATACAGACAGACACAAAGAAACAAATACCAGAGACAAAGAGAGAGAGAGAAGGACACTAACAGAGAGACAGACACAAAAAGAGACACACATCTCCGGAGGTTAGGGGCAACTTCAACATAATCCAGGGGTTCAATCCCGAAACCACCAATCCAAACCAGCAATTTGGGGTAAATTAAAGCGGGTGCGAAAAAAAGGGCCGAGGTCTCAGGGGCCAAGGTCCAGGCATGCTGCCTTAGCCTCAAAAGATCCATCCACACACATAATTGTTGCAAGTGAAACGAAAACGCGATCGACCAGAAAACATCCTAGGTGCAAGCAAAAACACTATTGGTTGCAACAATCGGCCGCGACTCACAGCTTCTCGCATCGCCAAACTCTCGGAAAATGGGTCAAGATTTCAGCCAAAATTGCTATGGACAGGCAGATATATGCCCCGACTCTTTATCTAGAAGATACAACGGCTTCGTTCAAAGCCCGAACCATTTTTCCGAAATATCCCGGATATCTTAATAATCGTATTCCGGACCATTTTTCTAAAATATTCCGGATATTTCGACAATAATATTTCCCGAAAATGGTCCCCGAAATCGTTTTTCCCGAAATATTCGGAATCTTTCGAGAAAATGGTAGGTGGCTACCGAAATATTATTTCGCGAAATTGGTGCCTACAAAAAATGAAGCCGCTACATCTACCGAATTATAGCCGGGGTAACCCGGACAAATTTAAGTAAGCAGTTCGTAGGAAAAAAGAAACGGTTATATCTTCCAGGGACAATCCTTACCAATTTTCCGATTTTTTTTCGGAAAAACGTCCGGAAAAATACGCGTAAATGCGACGAACAAGTTTCACGGTTTCATTTTATAGAATAAATATATATTAAAAAGAATTCTCTCTCTTTCTTTCCTTTTTTTTCTCTTTTTTTTATTTTGATTCTGTGTTTTGTTCTTGATTCTTTTTTTTTCCATTTTTTTTGTTTGTTAAATCTTCGTGTTCTTTTTCTTTTTTTCCTTTTTTTTATATGTTTCTTGTGTTTTGAGTTTTTCTTGGTTTTGTTATTAATGAAAAGAAACAGAAAGAGAGAAGAAAAAGAAAAGGAGAAAGAGAGTGAAAAAGAAAAAGAAAGAGAGAAAAAGAAAGAACAAATATAAAATAAAAAAAGAGAGAAAGAGAAAGAGACCTGTAACAAGAAGAATTACTACTAACGAAAATGCCCGAGATACAGACAATATATTCCCAAGAATATCTCCGGCCCCGGGAAAGACTAAAAAAGATAAAAAGGAAAAACAAAAAGGAGAGATAGAGAAAGAAAGAGAGAGAAAAAGAAAAAGAAAAAAAGAGGAAAAATAAAGAAAAAAATGGACACAAAAATGGAAAAAAAAGAAGAAAAAAAAAAGAGAAAAAGAAAAAGGGAAAAAAAGCAAAGAGAAAAAAAAAGAGAGAGAGAAAGAGAGAAAGAGAGAAAGAGAGAGAGAAAGAGAGAAAAAAAAAGAGAAAGAAAGAAACAAAAAAAGATAAAAAGAGAAAGAGAGAGAAAAGAGAGAAAGACGGAGAAGCAAGCAAATCAGTAAGAAGCATAGTAAAAGCAATCAAAAACGAAGAAAAACAGAACGAAAGGAACAAAACGGAACTTAAAAAGGGGAGATGCGGCACGCGGCAACGCGGAAATGTGTCATGTTTATGAACCGACCCGCAGAAACAAGCGCAGACAGATAGAAAGATAAAAGCAATGACAAAGATAGATAGACATTACCAAATAGACAAACGCGGACACGCGGAAATAGACAAAGAGACACAAAAAAACGCAAAGAAATAGAGACGAACGACAGACACGGACACATAGAGACAAACAGAGACAAACCGAGACAACCCGAGAGACAGAGAGACACAGACAGACAGATAGAGACAGAGAGGCGCAAACACCAAAAAGAAACAAATTGGGATACACAAAGAAAATAGACAGAGAAAGACAGAGATTACGAAAGAGATAAATACGGACACACGGAAACAGATTCGGAGACACAGAGAGAGGCAAGGATACGGAGACACCCGGCACGAAATTTTCGAGAAATTTCGATTCGGACAGGCCCCCAAATTTCCACGAAATTTGGCCCGGTATTTTTTTCGAAAAGCCGCCAAATTCTGAAATTTGCGGGAGTAACGTCCGGAAACCTAAGAGCCGCGTCGCCGGAAGCGACCCAAAATTCTGGCAAATTTTGCAAAGTTGTTAAGAATCCCGCCGACATTTCGGGAATTTTCTTATAAACCGGTACGGCCTCGAAGTCCGTTACAGCGGTACTCCGGCCGAATCGTAGTGCTTGCGGCGAGCGGCTACGCTTGTCCCGGTCTTTTCTCCGCGGCACAAGCTCCCGCCTCTTCGCGGCCCGGAAGGCCCCGAAATTTTGGAAAAAAAGAAACAAAAGGAAATATCCTATATTATATGTTTTTGTTTTTTTTGCTTTGTTTATTCTATCTTTCTTTCAAAATATATATATATATATATATTAAATTTAGAAGAAAAAAAAGAAGAACAAAAAACATTATTTCCAATAATACTTCATAACAATGCCAAACAACAAAAATCAACCAAACAACAAAACCAAATAACAAAACCAAACAACAAAACAAAACAACAAAACAAGGCAACAAAACAAATACATTTATCAAAACAAACAAATAAAACAAATATATAAACAAATAAAAACAACCAAAAATAGAAATAAACAAACAAATCAACCACAAACAAAGCAAACAAATAAATATACTAACAAATAAATAATAACAATCAAACAAAATAAATAAAAGCAAAGTTATATTAATATACAAATAATAATATATAAATAAATACATACAAATAAACAAAAATAAATAACAACAAACAAATGACAACAAACAAACAACAACAAAAAACAAACGACAAACAAACATACAAAACAAAAAACATACAAACACATATAACCAAAAAATATATAATACAACAAAAAACACAGAATAAATACAAAAAACACACACATATACAAAACCAACACAAACACACACACACACACACACACAAAAACACAAAGACAAACAAAAACAAAACACCAAAAAACCCAAAAACAAACAAAAAGAAAAACAACCAAACTAAAAAACAAACAAACAAAGAAATATATTTATTTAAAAAACAAAAATAACAACATATATAAACACATATAAAAATAGAACAACAAAATAATAAGAAGAAAATAAATAAATAATAAAGACACCATATAACATTTCGAGAAATTTAAAATCAGAAATCAATCCCCAAAATTCAAAAAACATTAACCCAACCATTCACCACAAACCTACAATATACAACAAATACGTTCCCAAAACCACACCAATTCATAAACGAATTTAATTTGCTACCATTTTCGAATACATGTCAACAATAATTAATTAAAACAAAAAAAAAAAAGTAAAGGGCGAACAATCCAAAAATGCATAAAACCTGTCAAGTATATACAAAGTCACATCAAAACTTACATTCGTCCTTACTAGTCAATACATTCGACAACCATATATAGTGTTGCTGTTTCTAGAATTCTCAAGCGCTGCAGCCAGAAAGACCTGGATGAATCATATTCAACACATCTTAGGTCTCACAAGGTCAAACATGAAGGTTCCGAGCGCCCAACGGTATGGTTGCCCATCATCTTCGCAAGCAACGGCTGTGGGCGCAGATATCTGTCTGTAGCCTGCTGCGCAAGACACCTCAGGTTTACATTTAGGACATTGGTCATTTGCAAAGCACATGCAGGTTGCATCCACAATCATTCTCGCTGCATTCTCGGTTCTTCGTAGTCTTCATCAGTTGCAAAATCCGACCCTGCAAATGACAACTCAAGGAACCCCAAAAAAGTGAAATACACTTGTGAATCAAACAAGCAGACCCTTCAACCAGTACAAAGAATGCAGGCAAAGCGTCGTCCACCTTAAACTGGCTTTTCTGCAGATTGCCCTCAGTCACCTTGTAGGCTGCAGCGTCTTTTGGCGCTACGCAAACTTTTGCTCTGACGCATCCAGAGAGCTGATAGGGTTGCGCATGAGCTGTGCATGCTGTAGCTGATGCTGTACCTTCGAAGCCCGCGGCACATTGGACGGCTACATCGAAAGAGCCCATCTTCAAGCTGGTCTCCGTGACTTGGTAGCCAGTCACGTCAGAAGATGCGACACACACCTTTACTGGCTCACAGCCAGAAAGAGTGTATGGCTTGCCATCTCCACCACAAGCTGTCACTGTCGGTGCGCCTTCATAACCCTTTGCACAGGTAGCTGTCACGCTGAACTTGTTCATCGTCAGGTCAGCCTCAACAACGGTGTAGCCAGCTGCATCAGGATTAGCCAAGCAAATCTTCACTGGCTCACAGCCAGAAATAGTGTATGGCTTGCCATCCTCCGCACAAGCTTTCACTGTCGTTGTGCCTTCATAACCCTTTGCACAGGTAGCTGTCACGCTGAACTTGTTGATCGTCAGGTCAGACTCAACAACGGTGTAGCCTTTTGCATCGGCATGCGCCAAGCAGGTTTTCACTGGCTCGCAGCCTGAAAGAGTGTATGGCTTGCCATCCTCCGCGCAAACTGTCACTGTCGTTGTGCCTTCATAACCCTTTGCACAGGTAGCTGTCACGCTGAACTTGTTGATCGACAGGTCAGACTCAACAACGGTGTAGCCAGCTGCATCAGGATTAGCCAAGCAAATCTTGACTGGCTCACAGCCAGAAATAGTGTATGGCGCGCCATCCTCCGCACAAGCTTTCACTGTCGCTGTGCCTTCATAGCCCTTTTCACAGGTAGCTGTCACGCTGAACTTGCTGATGGTCAGGTCAGACTCATCAATGGCGTAGCCTTTTGCATCGGCATGCGCCAAGCAGGTTTTCACTGGCTCGCAGCCTGAAAGAGTGTATGGCTTGCCATCCTCCGCGCAAACTGTCACTGTCGGTGTGCCTTCATAACCCTTTGCACAGGTAGCTGTCACGCTGAACTTGCTGGCAAGCAAATTAGACTCAACGACGGAGTATTCAGTTGTAGCAGAAGGCCCCACACAATTTCTTTCTGGCTCGCAGCCAGAAAGGGTGTACGGGGTTTCATGACCACCACACACTGCAACAGCTGCAGTGCCATGGTATCCCTTGGCACATTGGACAGCAACACTGAAGCTTGATCGCGTTAGGTCAGATTCTGTCACAATGTAGGGCTTGGTGGTGTCAGTAGTTGGTGCAACACACACCTTCACTGGTTCGCAGCCAGAGAGAGTGTATGGCCTCATGTCCTCAACGCAAGCTGTTACTTTTGGCGTGCCTTCATATCCCTTTGCACAGGTAGCTGTCACGCTGAACTTGCTGACAGTCAGATCAGACTCAACAATGGTGTAGCCAGCTGAATCCGCAGTCGCTAAGCAAGTTTTGATCGGCTCGCAGCCGGAAAGGGTATATGGGGCTTTATGACCAGCACACACTGAAACAGCTGCTGTGCCTTCGTATCCCTTTGCACATTGGGCAGCAACACTGAAGCTTGATCGCTTTAGATCAGATTCTGTCACAATATAGGATTCCGCAGCATTTGGCGGAAGACATACCTTCGCTAGCTCGCAACCAGAAAGACTGTACGGCTTCATATCTGCAACGCAAGCTGTCACTGTTGCCGTGCCTTCATATCCCTTTGCACAGGTAGCTGTCACGCTGAACTTGCTGGCAATCAGATTAGACTCAAGAATAGTGTAGCCAGTTGAATCAGCATTCCCCAAGCAAGTTCTTTGTGGCTCGCAGCCAGAAAGCTCATATGGTGCCTTATGGGCAGTGCAAACCGCCACAGTGGCTGTGCCAAAATATCCGTCTGCACACTTGGCAGTAACACTGAAGCCTTTTTGCTTGAGAACAGACTCCGTCACAACGTAGGGCTTGGCGTCGGTAGTTGGTGCAAGACACACCTTCACTTGTTCACAACCAGACACTGTGTATGCCTCTGCGTCATCGGCGCAGGCAGTTACTGTTGGTGTGCCTTCATATCCCTCTTCGCACTGAGCTTTCACGCTGAACTTGCTGAGGGTGAGATCAGTTTCTGTGAGGACGTAGCCTGCTGACTTCCCCTTGGCATGGCGAATGCAATGCGCAATCTGCATCCAAGCCTGCGACTAGTTGAGACCAGCTGCAGCTGACTTGCAGGACTTGGCCGGCTCGCAACCAGTCAGGCTGTAAGATTCCTGAGGACAAGTCTAGCAGCAGGCAAGGGGCATGTCAGGGACACAAAGAACCTGTTTTCATGGGAAAGTTGTAAAGTCCATCATCATTGAAATCGATCCTGGCATATTTCGCTGATCGTTGCGCAACGCTGGGCGCATGCCACGGTGTCATGCCAGTGGCGGCGTTTAGATTTGTTCTTGCTATCAAAAGGCCAAGCCCTGCCCATCATAATCAGTAAAGGCTCCATGAGCGGGCATTTCAATGTTTCACAGGAAGAATGTGTTTTCGAGACAGCAACAAACCTTTCGCACGGGGAACGTTTGTTTCTCCATTGGGGACTAACATCTCCGCACGTGCGACAAAAGCGTAGAAGCATGACCTCAGAAGAAGCATGTGTTTTGGACGGCCATAAGTTTGTTTAGCGTCTTGAAACAAACGCTAGGCCAAGCCAATAGTTAGTTGCTTCAAAACTAACTAGCTAGTGACTTGCTCCCCATTGCAATAGAGGCACCACTAACAAGACCAAAGCTACAACTACGGGCTCCATAAAAGATATGCGCCAAAACAGCACCTTCCACAGACCTAGACACTACACAACCAAATACGACAATACTGTTCACAGCTACAAGAAGACTACGATGAGTGCCACGAACACCACGAAGCAGACAAGGCAAGACTACGACAACCCCAACAATCAACTCCACAACAAATAGCAGAACACAACCTGACACACTTACAATACCGAAACTGGTGCCCAATTTGCGCACAAAACAAAGGACGCCAAGACAACTACAAGAAGCAGCAGTCACGACAACCCATCATTCAAGTAGATTTTGCTTACATCAAATCACAACAGAATCCGAAAACCACACCAGTCTTAGCTGCAGTTGATGTAACTACACAACTGTTACTTAACTGTGAAGGCGTTATTGGTTCCGGACAAGCGTGTTCAACAACGTACAAGCATTCATCTGTGAATACTGCGAATCATCCAAAGTGCCATAGACATCGTGTAGATTGTTTGGTTCGTGTTTCATTCCTTTTCGTTGTTGTGTTTCGTCAAAACCTTCGTTATCCGTCTTCTGAAGCGTCGTTGTTGTTGGAGGCAGTTACTGATGCTCCGTTGGATAGTCTTACTGCGTTGATTCTTTGTCGTAGTGGTGGTGGTTCTTTGGTGATTTCTTCCGTTGATCTGACGTGGTAGCTTTTCAGGTTTCTGTGCTTTGGCTGGTTGCATTACTTCTTCCGGAGCCATACGTTGTAGCGCTTGTCGAAGTGGTGGTGCTGGTTGTGGTGGATGTTGCCGTCCGGTCGGCGAAGCAGCCGTAGGACCGTCTCGTGGAGGTGACGTTGCGCGCTGTTGTTTTGTTGCCGGTTCTGCGGCGATGTCGTCTGAAACGTTGGTTTGTTGTTCGGTGTCTTGCGTAGCTCGTCTCTTTTGTTCGGACGATTGAAGTTGCGTACCCAGTAGGGACGTTGACCTTGCTTAGTAGTGCTAGGTCGTGTTTGAAGTCTGGCTGTAGTCGTCGTACTGTTCTCGCTTTTACTACTCCGACGTCAAATTGCGCGTTTACTCTTTCTTCCCCAGCGGCGATCGAGCCTTGTGTAGCCGTCCGCCTGGGCAACGTAGCGGTTCACTGTCCATGCTGCGCGTCGTACTCTCCAAGGTAGTAGACAGTGCTTTGTTGACATTGTCATGCTGTAATTTCTTTCAACTTGTGCTTTGACGACGCGTGTTTGTCCAAGAAGCGTTCTGTGTAGTCGCTCAACGCTTCCTTGACTGCTGCTGATGTCGGAAGGTGAACGTCGCACAGTCATTGAGGCGTGCCCTAGTCTTTCACGCACTGGTTAGGGCTTTGCGCAGGGCTTAGCAGGGAGCTAACCTATATGTCCACTTCAGGACCCGGGCCGTTTGGGAAAATGTGTTTTTAGGGCCGGCGAAGCCGGTTAGCGGAAGTTTCACAAAATCTAAACTATAGTTCTCTTTATTGATTTCTTTCTTGTCTTGGTCTCGTCTTGCTTATGTCTCTCTCTTTCTCTTTCTTGGCATCTTCCTTTCTTTATTCCTTTGTTTGTTTGTGGATTCCCTTGATTTGTTTCTTTGTGGGTTCCCTTGTTTGTTTCCTTCTTGCTTTCTAGGTATCCAATCTATCCATCTATCTACCTATCTATCTACCTATCTATCTGTCTGCTGCCTATCTATCCCTCCATCCAACCATCTGCCACTTTCTCTCTCTGTCCATTTGTACATCTCCCAATCTCTCTATCTATACCTACCAACCGACCTAATCGATGCATATCTACTTATCCATGTACACATTTGTCCATCTACCTACCTACCTCCCAAATCTAACTATCTACCTACCTATCTACCTATCTACCTACCTATCTATCCAATATGTATATATATATAGATACATATACATATACATATATATATATATGTATATGTATATTAGGTTTGCTTTCTCTTATCTATCGATCTATCTACCGCTCTATGTGCATTTATCTCTCTATTTAACCTATGCGCCTACCTCACTCCCCATCTCCGGATCTCTCGATCTGTATCTCAAATATATCTACCTATCTATCTATCTATCTATACATACATACATACATTTATCTATCGGTATTTCCCCTATCTATTCATATACATGTATATATATATATATATATATCGATCTATCTGTCTGTCTCTCTATCTTTCTATCTACTCTGGCCTTTCTCCGTATTCATCCTATCTTTCTATGTATCCATCTGTCTATACGTCGCTCTCTCTCTTTACCGCCACAAGATCTATCTATCTATCTATCTATCTCTATCTATCTATCTATCTATCTATCTCCACAAGGTCTGTGCCTGACCTTGCGAAGGTGCTGCACCTGCCACGAAATCTGCGCTTGACCTTTCGAAGGCGATGCGCCTGCCACACAATCCACACCTGCCCTTGCGAAAGTGATTGACTGTGCGCTCCCTTTCTTGTCGCAGAGTTCGGAATAGTCCAACACGAGGCAAAGAAATCAGGTGGGAAGAAAGAGGCATAGCCAGGAGGTAGAGAAAGAGAGAGGCAGAGAGAGAGGGGGAGAGGGAGGGGCATAGAGAGGGATAGAGAGAAAAAGGCAGAGAGAGGATGGGGAGGAGAAGGCGAGACGGACCAGGAGGAGGGAACAAAGGGGGGAAGGGAAGAGAGAGAGAGAGGAAAAAGGAGAAAAGAGAGAGGCCAATGTTGGCGGAGTGTGCTGGAGGCTGAAAGTTTTCAAAGAATAGCAAGAAGTAATAAATAAAGAGAATGGATTGCCCCAAACGGGAGTCATGCTCAAACATGATTGGGAACCAGGCAATCCACAGTGCCGTGTCCCGACGCCAGTTTGGCTTCTGGCATACCGCAGCTTTGAACATCTGTGGAATTCGGTCAAGTCGCCTGATCGCGTGTACAAGCAGTGGCTGACGGAGTCCCTTCGTAACCCGCACTGCACCTGGCTGTCGGCGTGGGCTACTAGTTGCCTGTATCTCAAACCCGGCCTGACAGTCACATCGAAGCTGAACTTACGGAGATCGTGCTCCTCCACGACGAAACCTTTATAGCCTCAGTTGTGGCCAAACCGCCACTATGAGACTTGGTGAGAGCCTCCACACTCACCTACCTGATCGCAATGATTGAACCAAGGAGCGGCTTGCATCACGTGGGGCCAGGCACGCGGCCTCAGCTATGTGTCAAACGGCAAAACAGCAAGTGGCGAATCATTCAAAAAACCGCACTTGCCAACAAGCGTTGACTAGAAAAAGCCAGCGCAGCCCAATGACAAACATTGTGGTCGTGGATGTCGAAGTGGTCGTGGTGCTGGTAATGGTCGAGGTAGCAGTCGTGCTTGTGCTGGTAGTTGTTGTTGTTTTAGTAGTCGTTGTGCTCGTTAACGTTGATGTTGCTGTGGTAGTAGTAGTCGTTGAGGTTGACGTCGTTGTTGTGCTTGTGTGGGTGGATGTTGACGTGGTTGTTGTGCTAGTGATGGTGGATGTTGACGTGACTGTTGTGCTAGTGATGGTGGATGTTGACGTTGTTGTTGTGCTAGTGATGGTGGATGTCGAGGTCGTGCTTGTGCTTGTTGAAGTTGTTGTGGTGCTTGTGCTTGTGGAAGTGGTAGTGCCTGTAGATGTTGATGTGGTACTTGTAGTAGTGCCTGTTATGGTTGTCGTTGTGCTAGTTGATGTAGTTGTGGTGCTGGTAATTGTAGTTGTGCCGGTTGAGGTACTTGTGACAGTGAGGGTGGAAGTGGTGGTCAACGTTGAGGTAGAAGTAGTTGTTGTGCTGGCAGTGATCGTTGAGGTTGACGTAGTGCTGATTGTGGTGGTCGTGGTGGACGTGCTTGTAGTAGTGGTTGAGGTACTCGTGCTGGTCTGGGTGACCGTGCTTGTGGTTGTGCCTGTGGAAGTTTCTGTGATGGTGCTTGTACTGGTTGTTGTGCCGGTGATTGTTAAGGTGCTCGTGATGCTTGTGGTGCTTGTCGATGTTGAAGTTGTGGTACCAGTCGTTGTCGCAGTCATTGTGGTAGTGCTGGTCAACGTGTTTGTCGTCGTTGTGGTGCTTGTTGTTGTCCGAGTGCAACCTTCCAGCTTAAATGCATCCCCGTCCTGGTCACATTTGGACACCTTTGCCGCACCAACGAAGCCGGCTGCGCAGTCTGCTGTCACCACGAAGGATCTCAAGTTAAGGTCAGACTCTGTCACCAAGTATCCAGTCGTGTCAGGCGAAGAGCAAGCATCAGGATCGCAGCCCGCCACGTCGTACCTAGGCGCTACAAATCCAAAATGCTAGCTTACTGTAAGAATGATTCCTAAGACATCCAGGACCTTGCAGGCAAGGCGCGCCTGGGAATGCTTGAGACAAGCTGTGGCTGTTGGAGTGCCATGGAAAAGGGGAGCGCACTTGGCCTGCACTTCAAAGTTGCGAACCTTTGTGCTGACTTCAGTCCTTAATTGCAGCAAAACTTCGCTTGCGACACCTTGCTCTCGTATTACAATGAGCTTCTCAGTGCTAACATGATGGATATGAAAGTCCACCTAAATTGTGTCCAAGGTCAGAATATAGCCAGTGCTGTCTGCCGGAGTCTGGCAAACTTGTTCTGCGCAGCCGCTGAGCTTGAACGGCATGTCTTGCGCGTCGCACACCTGCTGTTTGAAACTTTTTGCTGCGAACGGCATCAGTTTGCATAGAAGAAGAACTCAGCCGTGTCATGGGTGTGGAGGGTATAGACCCCAATGTGCTAAGATCCCTCTGGTATCGGGGGTTCCGCTTGGACTCCAATCCTTTGGAGGTATTGCCAACCTCAATAAGATTTCATGAGAAGTTTGCATGGTCCAAGGCTCGCTCAGTTTGTTGCATCCCATATTCCTGTCTATTTTAGCTTCTCCTGGGGCAAACAAAGCCCTCTTTTTGACAAAATGCAAAACTGTGCTATTTCCAAATAGCTCGTTTTGTTGAGTTTGGAATGACAGCCCTTGTGACTATAAAAGGAAAGGGTATTAACAAGACATGTGTACTTGTTTTCTCCAAACAACAGCAATTTAGATTCCCAAAGATATTGTCAGTACTTTTGCCAAGGCTTGCTAATACCATGTTTGCAGTCCCAAGGGCTGTCATTCAAAAATCAAACAAAGCAAGCTATCTGGAAACAGCAAATGATTGCTGCAAACTGTTTGAAATCTCAAGGGTTGACAAGCTCGCAAATGGCAGCCCCTTGAAGGTAGCCCCCCCCATAACAAGAAACCACTAATCCTACAAAATGAAGAAAGCAATGTCCTTTCTAAGTTTCCTTTCCAACTCTAACCGAAGAGGACCGAAGAGGACCGGAGAGGACCGGAGCGGAGAGGACCAGAGAGGACCGGATTCTTCCGAAGAACACGGAGACTCTCCAGTGGGCCTTTGAAACCTAGGATGGACAAGGCTCGAGGGCATGAGAATGTTCGAGGGGAGTGGCAGATGGTTGGGAAGCAGCAAAGTGAATCATACAATCAGGGCATAGACAAGCTGGGCACTTTGATTGATTGACATTGACCCAATTCCGGATGTGTTGACAAGCGTGCGACATCTAGATTTGGCCACTCACCATTTGGACCTTGACGGCGGAGTCGTTGATCAAGAACCGAAGGCAATGCAGGGGAATGGCAATGTTACCGACCTGGCATGCTCAGGCAGCTTCATTGCGAGCAGGGTTGGATCCTGGACCGAAGTGAGAGTTCACGGCCCAAGTCCACTGGCAATTGACAGGTGCCGCGAGACAGATGCTGTCACTGCCGACAACTCACCAGATCCGCCATGGTCTTGCGTCTTGCGCAGGCTTGCAGATCTGCACCGCTTGCGGCCTGGTCTGCTGTGCAGCGTGCCTGGAGTAGGCTCCCATTTCCATCCAAAGCTCCCTAGCGGCGAAGGGCTAGCATGGTACCCTTATCCTTGAACTCAAAAAGCGCTCTGCGGGGCATCACCTGACTACTACTATACATGAATACTGGGAGATTCTCACACTGTTAGCAGCACTGCCGAACCCTCCAAGTCTGCAACTTGCTGCACAACCAAAGAGGATCTCAGCACTGAATAGCTGAGGCTACTGCGAGGCTCACTCGAGGAAAAACCGACGGCATGCGACAAATCCTAGCCTTCACGGTGGCTGACCCCTCATAGCCAGCTGCGCATTCAGCTGTTGCCTGGAAGTTCTCCACCTGCGAAAAAACGCCGTAGCGACTGACACGTGTCAGTCTTGCAACTGGACGTCTTGCTTGATATTGCTGCACCTTGACCTCAATGGATTCTCTCATGGCTCACTCCACACTTCACAACTTGAAGTTGAGAGAACACTTGTCGAACATGCCCGGAATGTTGCTTTGTTGAATTATCCACTTATTGTGTATCTCACAGCAAGCCAGCCTCCAGACTAGTCGCAGTGACCTTGTACCCGTTGACTTCTGTGTCCGTGCATTTCTTGACCAGAGTGGTGGTTGTTTCGATTGAGGTTGTCGTCTCTGTGCTTGTGGTGATGGTAGTGGTGGAGGTTGCTGTTTCAGTCATGGTAGCAGTCGCGGTTGTGGTGCGCGTGACTGTTGTCGTCGTAGCGGTCGTTGTTTGTGTTGTTGTTTCTGTGACTGTGGTTGTATGTGTCGAGGTCGACGTGGACGTGGTACTGGTGGATGTCGTGGTGCTCGTTGCAGTTGTTGTTGTGGTGGAAGTGTGCGTGAGGGTTGTGGTAGATGTACTGGTGCTGGTCGTGGTCACAGTGGTAGTGGTCGCTTTACAGCCTGAAACAGAATAGGCATTGCCATCCTTGGCACATACTGTTGCTGTAGGGCTGCCGGCATAGCCATCCTTGCCTCGGGACCGCAAGTGCAGCAATTTTACTTGGCCCCAAACGGCACGTCTGCGAAGATCCAAATCACACTTATCCACTATACCCGCTTGTGCCCATCTTGTACTGCCGGCAACACGTCAACCAGCGCATCAGGCGCACAAGACTCGGAAAAGCACTGAAAAGGCTCTTGCACTTCAGAAGCCCTTGATGGGGCATCAGCAATGTTGAAAGTTTCGCAACGTTTACACTCGTGTTTCACAGAATTCATCATGTATCGATTCCATCACTGCAAAAAAGTTAACGTTTACATGCAGCTGCGTGCGAGGGCAGCTGGTAGACAGCTGCTGGCAACAACAAGCAGTTTGCAATACTGGTTGATGTTGGCTGAGGAACAGTTTGTCATGCTTAGGAACAATGCTTCAGACCCACATTCACACGAGCGTCGTCTGCAAACACGCGCGTTCAGTATAGTTTGAACTACCAGTGGACAGATTCATCAAGGCAAACACATTGGGTGAGCGCGTGCTTTCCCGACTATCCACAACCAGTTTTTGGGCAGCAGAGGACTCTTACCATGAAGTGCCCCCCTGCCCACCTGGCATCCTAAGATTGCGTCCCAGTACAGTCCTGTCTGACAAATTCAACCGACCTCAAAAGACCTTGTTGAAGAGCTGGGATACGCCGTATTGATACACCCAAAAGTCATAGAGAAATCGATGTCAAGTGGCATGCTGCAGGCTTTAGATTCTTGAAGCATTGTTGATCCCTCGTGTATGAAAGAAGCTGGGCGGCACGTGGCCGTCACCGCAAAGGATTCTCGGCCCAAATGTGTCTCAAGCCTAAGGTGTCGCATGGTGGCGAAGTTGGCAGAGGAAATGGATTCGTTTGAATCACATGCCGGATCCTGCACAGCATGACAGAATCAGAATGAATCAAATGTTAGAAGCTTTACCCGGCCAGAAAATGGGTTTTGAGCTAAGCTTCATCTTTTCAATGACATGACCGCAGACATTTACCAAAATCGTGCACCTTTCGTGAGCATGTGAGTGACACGTCAGCGCTTCTGAGTTTCCAGCACATTATAGGCTGTCAGGTCTGCTGGCTGAGTGCAAAGCTCAGCAACACATCCTGAAAGCCTTGGTACTACCAACATTGCAAGCGCCTTTTCAATGCCAGTGCCAGTAATAGTATGTTCGGCGTAGTTTAGCCAGGCAACTTGTAGGCAGACAAATCCCCGTCGCACTCCGTCACGACCGGAGTGCCTTTGAATGCCTTGGCTTTCCAGATTCAAGTTTGATCAAAAGATCGCGCAAGAAGCTAGTTCAACACCTGCTGGAATCCTCAATCGCTGCCAAGTTACCGCCTTGCATTTGGCAGTCACTTGCATGGCACCCCTCGTCAGGGATTGCTCGGTGATGATGTAGCTCGAGATATTGTCGGGACGGATGCAATGCTTAGTTCGCAGAGAATAGCAAGGATGAGTCTGCAAACAACAAGGTTGGAATGGCAGTCTGCCAGCCAATGCGAGACAGCAAGCCTCTACAAAAAAGTGTGCCTAAGTGTTGGACCTCCGCAAAAAGCTCCTGCAGTCAAACCCGATAAGGTAGCAGCACAAAAAACATGATTGAAACATGCAAACTCATTCGTCTGAATGTAAGCCTTGCACTACATGCGTTGCTTGTGTTGCTTTTACTTGCTTTGCTTGCTTCTCTTGTTTTGCTTCGCTGACGCTTGCTTCGCTTGCTTGCTTTCTTTGCTTGTCTTGCTTGCTTTGCTTTTGGCTTGCTTTCCTTGCTGTGCGCATTTGTTCGTTGTAACCGTTTCCCTGTTTCCCTTGCTTGGCTTTGCTTGCTTGCTTGATTGCTTGCTTGTTTGCTTTCTTTGCTTGTTTTGCTTGCTTTGCTCTGCTTGCTTGCTTAGTTGTTTGCTTGATTTGCTTGCTTTCCTTGTTGCGCCTGCTTCGCTTGCTTTGCTTGCCTGGTGCGCTTGCTTGCTGGCTTGTTTCCTTGCTTTGCTCTCTTTGCTTGGCTTGCCATCTGGCTTTCTGTGCCATTTGGCTTGCCACGCTTGCTTTGCGCGCTTGCTTGCGTCGGTTACTACGCCTGCTTTGCTTGCTTCGCTTGCCTAGCTTGCTTTGCGTGTTTGCTTGCTTGGCCTGCTTCGCGCGCGTTACTTGTTTTTTTCTGCTTTGCTTCTGTGCTTGCTTGCCCGCGCGAATGCGCCTGTTTGCTTGCTTTACTTGCTTCAATTGTTTGTTCGCCTTGCCTGCTTCGCTTGCCTTGTTGTTGTTTGGATTGCCTGGCTTGAACTGCTTGATTCGCTTACTTTGCTCACTTTGCTTGCTTCGCTTGCTTCGCGTGCCTTGCACGCTTTGCTTCCCTTATTTTCTTGCCTTCTTGTTTGCTTGCTTTGCTTCCTTTCCTAGCTTTGCTGGCTTGTTTTCTTGCTTTGCTGGTTTTCTCGCTTTGCTCGTTGTCTTGCTTCGCTTGTTTTGCTTGCTTTGCTTTATTTGCTTGCTTACTTTGCCTTGCTTGCCTTGCCTGTTGGCTTTCTTTCCCTGCTTCGCACGCTTGTTCGCCTTACGTGTTTGCTTGCTGCTTGTTGTCTTGCTTTGCTGGCTTGCTTGCTTCGCTTGCTTTGCTTTGCTTGCTTTGCCTATCTTGCCTCTGTTCCTGCCGGTTTGTCCGTTCTCGCCGGCCTACCTTTCTCACATCTGCACTTTTCTACTTCATCCTCTGGCCCTGCCAGGTTTTTCAAAATGGTATCGAGGGCGGCTTTGTTCCTCGACCGGTTTCCTTTCTACATGGGTCGCATCCTCGGCGAACAGCCTTGTGTAAGGCACGTCTGCAACACCGGGCTTGCGCATCACTAAACCCCCCGCACCAAGCTATCCCTACCGAAGCCACCCAACGGAAACCCAAGTCGAGAACAGATGAGTCCAAGCCAACTCAACCCACGCAAGCAAGCAAGCAAGCAAGCAAGCAAGCAAGCAAGCAAGCAAGCAAGCAAGCAAGCAAGCAAACAAACACAAGCGCCAAAGCAAACAGCTCACAAAATCCAAGCACGCAAAGGCTTGCTGGAGATAAATGTTCAACCAAAAGCCAAACTAGACTGAACGCGAAAGCGTCACAAAACCTCCCCTCGGCAGCAGCATTGTTTTTTGGGGTAACAACCTCGTTCTCACTTTGAGACAGCAGGCTTCTTTCAACAATGTCTTCATATCCTGTACACAGTATGAACCTTCTTTGGCGGTAGCTCAATCAGGACAAACCAAGTCACCCACGAAGACTGCAAAATGTGTATACACTATGGCCAAAAAGGGAGGCTCGAAGTACACGAGGTAGCAAGGCCCCTTTAAGTTTCGCTGTTTGTGGGAAAAGCGTCTTTGCTCACGACCTCCCATTAACGTAAAACACGCTTGCGTCTCTGCACGCAGAGTCGTTCAGACGCACACCTGCGCAGACAAGGCGCCCTTTGAATTGCGTTGTCCGCGTTGCAGCTCTGCACATGTATCTTCAAAACACGCGTTCAAGCATGACATTCTTACGGGGCTGCGAAAAGTGTGTCTGCTGATTTTTCTATCCAGTCTCTTCCTCTCCCTCTCTTTCTCTCCCTGCTACCCTGCTTCCAGCGTTTCACCCTGAGGCCGGGCTTCCAGCATGAAATGTCTTATGCGTTACACGTAAGTGATCCGATCAGATTTATGTACGTCAAGGCAAGCCGCTGGTTTCGCAGCGAGCACTCATCGAACCACATGCACACACTCTTTGCTCCGCCCTGCAAGAAGAGGTATGCGAATGAGGATCATACGTGTCTGAATATATATATATATATAGAGAGATGTGTAATCACCAAGAATGAGATAAAACAGTTTGACTCAAATAGCTGCACTGTGAGGAGCAACGGGGATCCTGTTTGAAGTGCTCCTATCCAGGCCAAGGAAAGTTGGCCAAGGGTTATGCCTGACACCTCCAAAGCGCACCCGTCCTTGGACTTATTTGCATCAGATGTCAGCGGGGAAGGCAACTTGCCCACAAGAGCAAACCGGAAATCGCCATTCAGGTTTACAGCCTTGGGCAATTGTCGCAGCAATGAAGCATGCATGTGCAGGATTGACTTGCAACCTTGCACAAGAGTGTTGCTCAAGAGCCAGTCTGGGCCTCAAACTACCTTTGACCAAGCTGAGCGCAGCCATCTTCCGGTAGACACCTCTTGAGTGCCCATGACGGAAGTTGCCACCCAGTTCGTCACTTGCCGCCCTGCTTGTTCCGCAGAGTTCTTGCCTCGGGACAGCAGCGGGTCCGTGTCAGCATGAGGGTGTGTCATGTAGTCTGAGAAACTGTAAGTTGCCTTCAACACTTCGTGCCTCAAAGGCCGTAATCCTTTGATATGAAGGGCGTTCATTTCAAAGCACAACGTGTTTTAAGGCACGCCCGCCTGACGCATCCACTGAAGAAGTGACAGAGACTTTAAAGTCGGTGTCGCCGCCCAGTTTGGAGAGCCTGGCACTGGATATGAGTTACTGTCGAAACTTGTTGTCTCTTTTGAGGTGGTTTCCATGTAGATACGCTCTTGGCGCCGGCCCACCGTTTCTCAGCACAAACGTAGTAAAGGAAGTACACGCTGGCAGCTCCGGCTGGAGCATCGCACCTTTTTCAGCACAAGTGTAACAAAGTAAATAAGCGTGCCAGCCCCGGCTGGAAAGTCGCAACTTTTCAGCACAAGCGTAGTTCCGACTCGAAAGTTGCACTTGTCCAACGCGGTTGAGTACAGGAAGCGCGCTTTGGCAGCTCCAGCTCGAAAGTCGCTCGCATTTTTCAGAACAGGTGCACTCTGGCAGCTCTGGTTGGAAAGTTGCAATTTTCAATACAAGTGTCACTTTTCAGTATGATTGTAGTGAAGGCCGACTCGAAAGCCACAACTTTTCAGCAAACAAATGCGGCTTCCACCAAGGAAGTACATTTTGAAAGTTGGCACTTTTCAGCGCCGGCGTGGTGAAGGAAGTACACTCTGGCAGCTCTGGCTTGAAGGTCGTCAACACAAGTGTAAAGGTAAGCAGACTCCGGCAGCTACGTTTTTCAAGCGTAGCAAAGGAAGGAGGCTTTGGCAGCTCCTCGCTCCTGCTGGAAAGTTAGTAAAAGTGTAGAAGACGTTGGCAGCTCGGGTTCGAAACTCGCATTTGTCAGCACTTGAAGGTCGCAACTTTTCAGCACAAGAAGCGCCGGCGAAGCAGGGAACTGCGCTCTTTCTCTTTTCTCTCTTGCTCTTTATCTTTTGGGCTCCTGCTGCTTCTCTTTGCCTTTCAGTTCCTCGTCTTCTCGCTCTCTTTTGTTGTCTCTTCTGTTTCCTTTCTCTCTGTTGCTATACACCTGCTGCCCATCTATCTACACTCTGTCAATCAATCTGTCTATCCATCTGCGTCTCTGTTCTATCTGCCCACAACTCGCATTTCTAGCTCCCTCTCCGCGTTCTACCAACCACCTAACACACGTCCTTCCTTCTTAGCATCTGTCTATCTGTCTATCTCGGCTAGCAATCTACCTATCTAGCTATCTGTCTATCCAACTTTTTACCTCTACCAGCCACCAGATTTCTCTGTCTTCTGACACGCGCACGCGCCTGCCATGAACCATGCAGTTGACTTTGCGAAAGCGCTTTGCCCGTCAAGAAATCTGTGCTCGACCTTGCATAAGCGATGCGCCTGCCACCAAACCTGTACCAGACCTTGCTCTGCCTGAAACTGTGTACCTGACCTTGCGAAAGCGCTGCGCCTGCCTACCTGACCTCGAAAGCGCTGCGCGCCTGCCACGATATCTGCGCCTGACCTTGCAGAGGTGCTGCGCCTGCCACAAAATCCATACCTGACCTTCCCAAACTGCGGCGCTTTGCTACGAAAGCTGCACTTGACCTTGTGAAAGCGACGCGCCTGCCACCAAACTCGCACTCGACCTTTGCGAAAGCGCTGCGCTTCCACGAAATCTGCGCGCGCCAGTTTGCACATCCGCGCCAATGCGATTGCCACACGCCCGCGGCGCCAGCATTACCGAAACGCTGCGCCTGTCGCGCAATCTGCACCTGAGTCTGCAAAGCGCTGCGCCTGCCACGCAACCTGCACCTCAGCTCGCCAAGGCGCTGCGCCTGCCTCGCGAAAAGCGCGCGTCCGTGCCAATTGGGCCCGGGCCCTCCTCAAGACCCGCGCCCGCTGTCTGCGTCGCGACCACGGTAGCTTTCAGCCCGCCGGAGACGCCAAAACCCGCAGAGGATCCCTCGCGATGTGGTTTCCCGCCACATGCATGGTTTCTCGCACGCGCTCCGGCTGCGTCACCCCATCTGTGAGCAAGGACGCAGACTTTGGCAGCCCAGCCCAAGTCGCATTCTTGCAGCACAGGTGTTTTCAAGGAAGCACATTCTGGCACCCCCAGCTCGCAAGTCTCACTTTTTCAATACAAGTTCAGTAAAGGAAGCAGACTTTATCAGCTCCAGCTCGAAAATCACATTTGTTCAGCACACGTGCAGTAAGGAGGGTACACTTTGGCATGCGCGGCTAGCGTTTATCTTAAACAATCTTTGCGGTTTGGCGGTGGCCCTAGTTTTACCAGGCTTTCTGCAAATCTTCGCTATAACCAACCCCCCTGCGCTAAAGCGGTCTACGCTCATTGCAACTCGGCGAGGTCATCTGGAAAAAGCACATAAGCTGCTTGCAAATAAGCAGCGGAATCTCAATCATAATGTCGTACGCCGATGAAGGCGACACAGTCCAGCCTCGATGGCTGCTGAACTGATGACCCCGCTGAGACGAGTACGTCGACGGGTCGGCGCTGAGCAATTGAATGCTTTGCTCTAAGGCCGGGACTCCACTTCTCACCTGCTGCAACAGTCTTTCGACAAACCTTCTGAGTCGATTCTCCCTGGCGCGAGGTCAGCCCCAATGGCGAAGAGATGAGTCTGCTTGCTATCTACAAGCAATGGTGAATGCAGGCAATGGGTGGGGCAATTGGCGCCTCATCCTTCCCCCAGAACCCTTGCTGAAGCCAGGGGGCCCACACGAGTCCAGCTCAGGAAATGAATTGTGTGGAGAGCACCGGACCGCCAGCCGCCAAGCACTTTTCTTTGCTGGTGACGGTGCGGGCACATTGTTGCAAGATTGTCAGGCGCATTTTTGGAAGATTGACGATAGGGTGTTAGGGGGCATGCAATTTGGGGCGCAGGTGCAGGTGGGATACTGTTCAGGGTGCTGTTTGGGGTGCTGGTGACAGTGCGGGCGCATCCTTGCTGGATTGAACGCTGGCTGCTCCGCGGGAGCTGTTTGAGGGTGCTGTTCGTGGTGACGGTGCAGGCGCATGTTGCGAGATTGACGGCAGGGTGCTGTTGGGGGCGCTCTTCGGGGGGTGCTGTTACACGTGCTGGTGTGCAATCATTGGCATGTTTTTGCCATCTGGGGTCTATGCAAGTTGTTTTTTTCTTTTCTTCGGCTAGCATTTTTGCAGCAAGCAGCCGAGGTTCGGAGGCAAATACATCTGTTAGTAAGGCATTCTGTTGAAAGATTCACGGCGTCTCCTGGACATTGAGGTGTGAAAGTGGGGTTTCCTTCTAATGTTAAGCCTATGTGAGAGATTTGACTTGGTCTTGTTTTTCCCAGATAGCTGAAAGCTATACGGGTTCTAACTTCTAATGAAGAGGGACAAGTGATTTGCGAGAATGACGGGCTGGTGCTAGGGGGCGTGCAGTTTGGGGTGCTGGTGCGGGCGCTGTTTGGGGGTGCTGTTTGGGGTGCTGTTGGAGGTGCCAGACAGCCAGCACAGCTGTGCAAAACTGTGAGAAATAGGAACGGTTCTGGGTGACAAGTACAAACAACGAGCGTGGCTCCGATTGGGCAGCCATCCCTCCCAGAATTGCTGAGCACACAAGCAAGCAAGCAAGCAAGCAAGCAAGCAAGCAAGCAGGCAGGCAGGCAGGCAGGCAGGCAAGCAGGCAAGGCAGCGCAGCGCAGCGCAGCGCAGCGTAGGGCAGGGCAGGGCAAGGCAAGGCAAGGCAAGGCAGGCAGGCTTGGGGAGCCTGAGGCTTCTAAGAATTTTGGCACAAGCTGCCTTAACAACACCCTCTGTGAAAGAGGTTCTCCTATGTGCAAGCTATGACAGGATGCTATTTTGGGATGCGCAAGTGCAGTTGTTGAACTGGGCAACGTCCCTTGCAGTGTGCGAGGACCTTGTTGTTTGTCCGATGGGTGCATGGTCAGCGGAGACTCTGAAAAACAAGCACCTGAAAATCTGGCAGTGGTTCCAGTGCATGTACGGATCGCCACATTAATATGATGTTGGATGGCTGCTGGATCAAAACAGTCCAAGCATCATGAACAGAAACACCTGGGTGAGGAGGATGCAAAGCCTTGCAGCTTGAAACAGAGTGACAAGCCTTGTACGCTGCCACATCTGGAGAAGAACAAACCTTAGTCGTTCGCATCCCAACTGCTTGTGGCATCACAAGAAAGAGAACTCTGCGAAGTAAATTTGTGACAAGGAGCAGCATCGCTGTCACAGCTCAGGCAGGTTCCATTCGCACTTTCAAGGATGACACCACCAACTTCCCCTGTTGTGGTCTTCGGATCCACAAAAGCATCCTAGCGAAGCAAGACTGAGCTATGGCACGGCCGCTTGGAACACTCGTGCCTACATCAAATGATCTTATGATTTTGACTTTTCTTGAGGCAAGCGTCTGCTTTGAGCTTCACTTGTAGCACACGCCTGTGATCCGGCGCCGTGTCAGCGTGTCGGAAACTCATCATCTTTCCACAAAGGACCTCAGAAAAAGAACAACTCTTCGAAGCTATGCACCCCCGGGAGAAGATGCAGCACGTGGATTCGCAATGCATGTCGTCCATACTCGAACTTGATCCTGAGGCACGAACGACATTGGCCTGAAGAGCCGCGATCCAAAATGCCTGCAGGTGTGGCCACACAACTCGGAAGAGGCAACTTTAATGCAAGCAGGCCACTGCATTGATTCGCATGGCCTCGGACTCAGAGCACGCATGCTGCAACAAATCAAGCCAACCGGAAAGCACACATTCATCCCGTGTTCATCGGCAATTTACGCACAGAGTCCGAGCAAGCCTTGTAGGTCCACAGGCTTCCGGAAACACGTCCTGCCCCACGGCATTTGGGGTGTGCCACGCTTGCACAAGCAAGAGCCACGCTGTCCTCAGCCTGGACTTCGTTGGATCACAAGCAGTAAGAAAACATACTGCTTGCTGTCGAGCCAATGCAGTTCACAAACCATGCAAAAAACAGAGACTAAAAGCTATGCCCGCGGAGCGTTGGAATTCCAAACTTCAAATGCATGAAATACGGCAGTTCCCGAAAACAGATTGCAGCCCCAGTTCTTCAAAGCCTCAGAGCTTCACAAAGCAGCGCAGCAGCCCATTGTAGTAGCAGTCTTGCAGGGGCTACGTGTGGACCCTTCAGCAGTAACACCTACCATGCAAGGAACTGGTACGTACGCGAGAGGCACTTCCACCCAAACATGCACACAAAAACCAATGTGAAACATGCAGAAGCTGAAAACTGCGAAGGGGATAGTCTTGAAAGCCCCTGTGGGACCTCATCACCCCGCCCCACGTATGTCCTGACCCTGGGAATATAGAATATCGCGAGAGTCTCCCTTGAATCTAGCTACAACTGTGGTAGGAAGTATGCTACAAACAAGTGTAAACATACACTATCGAGTATTTGGGTGGGGTTGGGGATGAAACTTACAAATGTCAAGGTTCATCCAATGACAACACACGAGTTCACATTATGTGTTGTTTTAATATTGAAAGTGAATAAATTTGGAGGGAAGATCTATGCAAAACTTTTGAGAATTCGAGAAACACCTAAAATCGTCTGCCAGACCTCCGAAGTCAGTTTTGGTGTGAGGCAGCACCTAACATAGCGCGAGAGCTTCCTCTTGTTTTTAGCTGCAATGTTGGTAGGAAGAATGCGAGCTACAAGTAGACTGTAAACATAGTAACCATAGCGAGGCATGGTTTCGCTTCATTTTGCACTGTGTAAAACGTATGGCTTGCAAAGTGTTCCTTGAAACCGGGGGCAAATACTGCTAAATTATGCATATGTATTCCTATAACCCTATTCTTCGTCGACTCTTTCTGAAATAGGTCTGTACAACGTCTACGTTTTGACATGGACTCTTTGGCTCCATGTTTAGCTCAGCTTCATTCTTCAAAACCACGCCTGCAAGTGCAACCCCTCAAGTAGTATTGGGAGAGAACGATCGTCTTTTTTGTGCTAGCAAAGCTCTTCTTCTTCTTCTTCTTCTTCGTCTTCTTCGTCTTCTTCGTCTTCTTCTCTTCTGATAGGGTCCTTGGACCCCTGCACAACGCACCTTCTGAAAGCCTTGCCTTCATTGAACAACAAGCAACGTGGGCTCGTCTTCCTGGTACAATTTTAATAGGGAACGTGACCATAGAGAAACCGAAAACACAATCCGTAAGAAAACCGTATGACGGACATGTGTTGTGTAGAACATCCATTGTTGCGCAGACCGGTTATTCCTGGCAGGGAGCCATAAGGACCATTCAGGATCAATATCCTCATTCGGCAATCGTTGCTGTGATGGAGATAGAATTGTGCCGTTTGCTCTACTTAATTTAGGGTTGGACCCTCAGCGTTGCCAATGTCGTGTTTGATAAAATATCCTAAGACAATGTTCCTTTTCATGGAATATCCTCGGGTCTCAGACAGTTTCTCTGAAACACCTTCAACATAGTTGCTTTCTCTGTTCAAGAAGTCACTGCAAAAAATGCGTTCATCGTCTGTCTGTGTGTCCTATGCGCTCATTTGGGAAGGGTCTGCCTCAACAAAACAAGTCACCCAACTATGCCTGTCTTCTCCTCGACATCCGGTGGCCCAGAGGGTCCCTTGCATGTTTCGTGAAGGGACCCGGCCCACCCCGAAAGTCCCGAGGACTCGGGCTAGTTTCTTGCAGTTTCCCGCGCACTCGCTCACCGAACAGTGTGTCCTATTTTGCAAGACAGGGCGAATTGAGGTACAGTTTCGTGGTGGCTTTCGCTAACGCTCACCGATTCGGAGGTGTGTGCGTGTCTGTGGGTGGGTGCACGCACCTGTGCGTGGCGGGCATGCGCGCGCAGATCCTTGGACTTGCAACTTGACTGCATATGTTTGTGCACCCCAAACCCTAAGCAAACAACTCTTGTCTGACAGACAAATTGCTGCGTGTTCCAGAAGCGGTGCGTCAATGTTGTGTCAAGGTGTGCGGTCACCATGGCATATACAAGGCTACTTTTGCTGATTCGCACTCCGTTGCACCTTGCAGTACATACCCAAAGAGCGCATAAGGCAAAAGAGCATCACAGGAAGGCAGCTCTGGCAAAGTACAGAGCTTTGCCTCCTGCTGTACATGTTCATGACCCCAGCATCCCACAACACGGACCCGAAAGTCGTGGATCAGCAAGGCCCTGCAAACATGTTTCAAGGCAAGAAACCACGCAGCGCGAGGTTAATATGATCTGCGCATCAAAGAAAGAGTATCCTATCATGTCAAACATGAAAGCAAGGCAGGCATCTTGACCACCGTCGGCAATAACGTCAACCAAGAGCTGCTTTGGCAAGCATGAGCCAGCAGGCTAGTCAACGGCCACTCTAGTCAATGGTGCAATGGTCGATGTGCCAGTACTTGTTCCATCAATCATATTTGTCACCTCTCTCATTCCAAAAGGCTCATACAAGAATTCGGATGCATGAATGCAGGATCCCCGCCACCGCCCTTTGAGTTGCTTTTTCATCAGCTTCAGGATCGCACTTTTGTTCGCTCGTCGGCACTGGCGCCGGCACTTCCAGCACCGGCACTGGCGCCGTCACCGGCACTGGCGCCGTCACCGGCACTGGCGCCGTCACCGGCACTGGCGCCGTCACCGGCACTGGCGCCGTCACCGGCACTGGCGCCGTCACCGGCACTGGCGCCGTCACCGGCACTGGCGCCGTCACCGGCACTGGCGCCGTCACCGGCACTGGCGCCGCACCGGCACTCGGGGCGGCAGCTTCAGGGGTGCCACCCAGGTGTGCGCACATTTGTCAAAGTCCTGGGCAACGGTAGGTCCATCGGGAAGGCTCAAGCAGCCAAAAGGCTAGCTTGAAGCCAAAGCAAAGTAAACCCTCACGGAAGCACAAGCCAGCGATTCCCGGAAGCTTGGCACCCTGCCTCCTGGAAAGGATCGATCGGATCGGGGATCTCTTCAGCTTTTGCTTTGGGCGGTGGCGGTGGTTGTGTTGGCATTGAGAAACTTGCGGCAGGACGAAGCTGTGACCTTGAAACTCACCACTCACAGCTGAATTGGTGTAATCAGCGTACTCCAAATTCTCAAACATTCCAGTTGCTGACGCGATAGACTCAATGCACATAAGCACCCAAACTGGCTGACGCGTGAGCCCCATGTCGGGTTCACGGACATCCTTGGATGATGGACAACTGAAGCCGCCGCTCGCATCAGAAACCAAGGTGCTGACTCCGACATTGACCTATGACCAGCAGGCGTAGGTCTTGTTGGATTGGACGTCCTTTGCCATCCTGCTGTGCAACGCAACCAGTACATATGTGCTGGACTCCACGGATTCTCAAATCCTCTACATCTATGTCTTGCTGATGCTCTGTCATATGCAATCCTGTAGGTGACAGAAGGGGATATGGCGATGACCTGCACGCGAGCTAGCTGAAAATGAAAGTGACGCTGAGAAACACATTGGACTTATTTGTCGCAAAGGCCTCTGGGCATAGCTTGACCTCAGAAAGCAAGAAACCATTTTACTGACTGCAGCCAGCATTTGCTTGACAGCAAAAGAGCATATTATTTTTTATTCTTGGCAACCGGGCCGACTCATTCCTCCTGATGGGATGACAGCAGGCATGTCCTGGAATCAACGACTCCGCAGAGAAAGAATCTGGACTCCAACACTGGGCGCGCATATGCAAACATCATTGCCGGCTAGGTTGGCTGTTGGGCCGGTTGGTCAGTTGCTTCCATGGGCACTTGCTGAATTGTTTGATGGTTCGATTGGTGGATTGGTTGCAAGCTTAATTGGTTGGAGGGCTTGCAGGAAGCAAACAAACAAAGCAGTGAGAAGGAATAGCATAAAGAGACACAAACAGGCAAACAAAAAAACAGACAAGTAGCAGGTCGCAAACGACAAACAAATGCAAACGTTTGCTGTTACTTCCTCGTGTCTGCTTGTTTGCCTCGTTCCTTGCTTGCCTTGTGTGGCTGTGTTGCTTGCTTCTTTGTTGGCTTGGGATTGGTACGAAGAGATAGCAGCAAGTAGCAGTAAAGGAACAAACATGTATCAAACGAAGCGAAGCAACCGACAACGTCAATACGCACATGAAAATCATGCAATGTGCAATCCATACAATATCATATTGTTACACAAATACAGTGCAGTGACAATGCAATGATAATGCACTGACAATGACAATGAGAAGCACAATGACAATGACAAATGGCAATGACCACGACAATGATGATGACAACGACGATGGCGCTGACAATGACAATGGCAAGGACAATGCCAATCAGAATGATGATGGCGATGATAATGACGACAAGTACAAGTACAAGTACAAACACTATCCAGTACAGCACAGTACAAACAGTACAATACAATATAAGCGAGAAAATACAATTAAATTGTATCATAGCAGAGCATAACAAGTAGTCCATACCACGCGTTGCATTAAACTTATGTCTAGCTGCCAGCCAGCACAACATTCCGAGGTGCACTGTGCGCGGGCGCAATCTGAATGGAATGCGCCAACCTGGCGTTATCCGAGCAAGCTCATGTTTGGGATGTGGCGCAATTGTCCACAGGAATATCCAGCAAAAATCAGGGTGCAGAGTGATTAACAGTGAGATTTCAGACTAGAAATCTGGTGACAACGCTTCGATGCGGAAACCCTGCACATCTGGTCCTGCTTCCCGTTCATTGCATACGCGTTAGTAGGTGCCTTACAAGCGGACATTCATGTCAGGCGACAAAAAGCAGATGATATGTAGTATGTGCCATACACCAGATTCAATATCAATGGGCGTGGATAAACTCACGTCAAGTATGTGCGCATACGTCCAGCGGCAAGTCTCCATATCTTCAGGCTGCTCCATTCACTTCAATACTTCATGCACCGAGCCATCTGCAGTAAATCCTTTGGAAGAATGGCGTTTATTCAGCATACACTACCGAATAGGCGCCGAGCAATTGTTGGAGGCGCCCTGTAACCGTTGTAACCTCGCTGTCTCCACTGAACCTCGGAGGGAGCGGGAGCTACCCGATGTCTCTCAAAGGAGCGAGCGAGCCAAAGGGAAGGGGATCCTTGATGGAGTTCGGCTGGTCCGGAGTCCGGACGCCAAGATTCGGGCAAAATAGCTCGGAGTGGCCATTGCAGGAGGCACCAAGCGATCTTGAGACCTTGGTCCATCAAGCTCGCTGATCCCAATCTGCCAGCTGAAGATCCGACTGATTTGAAGAAGCGAGGTGCGGAGGGAGAGGATCCTAGCGTAATGTGATTTGCTAAAGAGCTCATCCACACAGTTTCAATGAAACAATGCTGTGCGCAACCAGGCATTCGAACACACGGCCTCCTCATCAGGTTCTTCTTCGCCGATCTCGTCTGGCTCTGTGTCGGAAAACTCACCAATCCGACTGTTCACCTCATCAAAAAACGCGCGTTTCGAACTCGGGGCCATTGCATCGTGGCATTCTGGGGGTGCATGGCATTCGTGCTTACACTACATCATACAACATTACATGGCAGTGCATTGCATTTACATGATCGTACATTAGACAGCATTGCATGGCTGTGTGTGGTGTTGCATCACATTACATACCTACACGCATGGCATGGAAACAACACGTGACATACACATATCAATATGCATTGTGTTCACACATACACGCATACATCCCTCCATTAATTCGCTCACTCGTCAGTGCATTCGTTCGCTTGTTCAGTCACTCTTTAATTCGCTCGTTCAGGCAGCCAGTTGTTCAGAATGGTTGTATTGATTCATGAGTTATTCATTCATGCACGCATGCATGCACGCATGCATGCATGCATGCACGCGCGCCTTCGATCATTCATGCATTCATCCATTCATGTCCTGTCATTTCATGTCAATTCATTTCATTCATTTGTTCGTGCATTCAATCATGCATTCAATCATTCATTCATTCATTCATTCATTCATTCATTCATTCATTCATTCATTCATTCATTCATTCATTCATTAATTCATTAGGTCAGAAATTCATTCATTCATGCATTCATTCCTTCATCTCATTTCATTGCATTTCATTTCATTTCGTTTTATGCATTCATTCAATCATTCATTAATTCATTCATTCATTCGTTCATTCATTCGTTCATTCATTCGTTCATCCATCCATCCATCCATTCATCCATCCATCCATTCATTCATCCATCCATTCATTCCTTCATTTCATTTCATCTCATTTCATGTCATTTCATGTCATGTCATGTCATGTCATTTCATGTCATGTCATGTCATGTCATTCATTCATTCATTCATTCATTCATTCATTCGTTCGTTCGTTCGTTCGTTCGTTTCAATCGTTCATGTGTTCCTTCATTCATTCATTCATTCATTCATTCATTCATTCATTCATTCATTCATTCATTCAATCAATCATTCATTCATTCATTCATTCATTCATTCATTCATTCATTCATTCATTCATTCATTCATTCATTCATTCCACTTCATTTCATTTCATTTCATTTCATTTCATTTCATTTCGTTTTATGCATTCATTCAATCATTCCTTCATTCATTCATTCATTCATTCATTCGTTATCCATGCATCCATTCATTCATCCATCCATTCATTCCTTCATTTCATTTCATCTCATCTCATCTCATTTCATGTCATTTCATGTCATGTCATGTCATGTCATTTCATGTCATGTCATGTCATGTCATGTCATATCATGTCATGTCATGTCATGTCATGTCATGTCATGTCATGTCATGTCATGTCATGTCATGTCATGTCATGTCATGTCATTCATTCATTCATTCATTCATTCATTCATTCATTCATTCATTCACTTCAGTTCAGTTCAGTTCATTTCATTTCATTTCATTTCATTTCATTTCATTTCATTTCATTTCATTCCATTCATTCATTAGTCAGTCATTCCGTCATTCATTCATTCATGCATGCATGCATGCATTCATTCATTCACTCACTCATTCATTTCAATTCATTTCATTGCATGTCATTTCAATCCAGTTCATTCATTCATTCATTCGTTCGTTCATTCATTCATTCATTCATTCATTCATTCATTCACTCCATTGCATTCCCTTCCCTTCCCTTCCCTTCCCTTCCCTTACCTTCCCTTCCCTTCCCTTCCTTCCTTCCTTCCTTCCTTCAGTCATTCATTCATTCATTCATTCATTCATTCATTCATTCATTCATTCATTCCACTTCATTTCATTTCATTTCATTTCATTTCATGTCATTTCATTTCATGTCATTCGTTCATTCGTTCGTTCGTTTGTTCGTTCGTTCGATTGTTCGTTCATTCATTCATTCATTCATTCATTCATTCATTCATTCATTCATTCATTTCTATTTCATTCCATGTCATTCCATGTCATTCCATGTCATTCCATTTCATTCCATGTCATTCCATTTCATTCCATGTCATTCCATTTCATTCCATTCCTTTCGTTCATTCGTTCATTCGTTCATTCGTTCATTCGTTCATTCGTTCATTCGTTCATTCATTCATTCATGCATTTCATTTCATTTCATTTCAATTCATGTCATGTCATGTCATGTCATGTCATGTCATGTCATGTCATGTCATGTCATGTCATGTCATGTCATGTCATGTCATGTCATGTCATGTCATGTCATGTCATGTCATGTCATGTCATGTCATGTCATTCATTCATTCATTCATTCATTCATTCATTCATTCCTTCATTCCTTCATTCCTTCATTCATTCATTCGTTCATTCGTTCATTCGTTCATTCTGTCATTCGTTCATTCGTTCATTCGTTCATTCGTTCATTCGTTCATTCATTCATTCATTCATTCATTTCCCTGCATCTCATTTCATTTCATCTCATTTCAGATCGTTTCCTTTCGATCCATTTTATTTCGTTCATATCACATAGTTTCATGTCACTTCACGTCATGTTGTGTCAATTCAGTTCATGTTCATGTTCATGTAATTATCGCGTTTCATGTCTTTACTAATGCCTATTCAGATTTGAACAATTGACAAGCTTCCAACGCAAAAAAAAAAAAAATAATCCAAGTGGTTACGCATGAGGAAGGCCTTGCTGTTTCTTTGTTGCGCCAAATGAAGGGCGTCGCCAAATGGACACAAAGCAAGCCAGAACTGGTTGGCTAGCTCCTTGGCCTACTGAGCGCCCTGCAACGGGATCCACCGTTGGCAATTGAAAGGGACGAGCTTCCAGATCTGGGTCCTGTGGCTCAGGTGCCCCCGTCTCAAAGCGATCTGTGAAGAAAAAACAGCTGTCCCAAGTGTTGATCCGTTCTTCGCCATTTTTCGGTGGAGCGTTCCTGTGGAGGCGGGGTGGCGTCAGTGGGGAATGGAGAGTGCAAGCTGCACAATGCTCTGACTCTGCCAAGAACTGCTTGCACCTCTGCACCCATATGGAGTGCAAAGACACTGCATCCGGTTTGAAGATCCATTGCACTCCGCCTCGCCTCGCAGCATCAATCCAAAGAGCCACACTTGCAAAGTCTGCTGTCTACAAAGACTCAGCCCTGAGCTGTCGATTCCTAATCCGTTTTGCTGTGTTCACACGGAGCTCAAAAATGATACGGTGGTAGACCCCATCACCTCACACATTGCACGCCAAATCTGATTCCGACGAGCACACCGGGCTTCTGGCCAAAGAGTATGTGTGGTCGAGCATACCATCTGGCAGTCGATAGGTTTGGGGAGCAGTAGACCTGAGGTTATTGAGAGAAGTGCACAAGAAATATGAATAAAGCCAGGCTGCCCCGGGCTCCCAAAAGTCGTGACCTTTGTCTCGATCGTTCGACTCCAGGAAAACCCCGGTGGCCAACACCATCCACACCTTGCGCAAAGCGAAAGCCTGGACCAGTCTACCCAAGAATATCCTTTGCGAAGCACCCATGACCTCTTTTGCGAGTTTGACGCGGCATTTCTCATTTCGCCTTGTGCGCACAGCACTTGCCAAGCGAAAGAACGCCGGTCAAGCTCACCTTCACTCACACCCTGTCAAGTCAGATCGGGCTTGTCGGCAGGGCTTTGGTCTTTCACTGATTTGATATGTTGAAGATACAAGCGTGCTTGCTTGGCACTCTTGCAAACACAAGCCAACTGGCGAAACAGGTCCTTACCATGAAACCAAAGTTGGATAAGTTGGCCATGGGTACATTGCCGCTAGAGTGTAATGCAGGCTTTAGGTCTGAAAGGCCAAGAAGCCCAAGACCCTGACCCCCTGCGGTTTGGGGCAAGATTCTTGGCATCCAGCCGCGGTGATAGCGCTGCAAGATTCGAAACGCACCAATGGAGGTTTGTGGCAACTAGCTGCAGCATGTCATAAGCTTCTCGCGCGGATTCAGAGCGCCGTATTCCAAGGTTGGCTATACCAGAGAAGCGGACGCCAAACAAATGCAACACCATAAAGACACTTCGCCACTGGTTCACAAAACTGAAATGCCAAATTCGCAGCAAATGTGCTGCAGTTGTTGTGCATCAGCTGCTCAGCTCACTGCTAGTCGCATGCTTTAGAAGGAAAGTGGTACGCAAAGCACATGCTTGCAGCTTCAAGTCGAAAGCTGCATGTTTTTACCCGATTTCTCATCATGATGGTCGGCACAGATCAGCGTGTACCAAGATTGGAATCCCTGTCACCTCCTCGCGGTGAACCCAACATGCATGAGAGGTCAGAGCACAATCGTTTGGAGTCGTGCTGTTTCAGATGGCGTCAGGAAGAGAATGTAAGCTACAACCTGCAAAGAAGTTGGAACCAGCTGTTGTAGTCAGAAATCGTGAAGCTGAACAGATTCTCTACTCTATTGTGGTCATCATTTCAAGCCAAGCAACCTCAAAAGCATGATGCGTTGGCAATGAGTTCTAGAGGCTGGGAGGCTGTGAATCATCTCAAAAGAGTTCTGCCGAAGAGACACGTGCAGTGCATTCTGAGACAAGCTCACACGTGTTTGTGTGCGCACGCTCGCACTTCATATGTTGCTCCGGTTTCAGCTTAGACCCGGGCCGAGTACCACCAAGTACCGTGGAAGGCAACATCCCACGTGTCATCCCATTTCACTGCGGGCTCCTGCATTCGAGCGAAATGGAAGCAAACTGCGTGTTCCTTTTTCCCTGGAACTGTCTGTCCTTCGTGTAGTTGTACACTTTCCATCCCTCGGTTTTGCAATATCCCTTTGTCGCATTCCACAAGGCTGAAAATACCAGCTGCAACCTGGTTTCATTCTCATATCGATCATGAACTAATGTTCCCTGCAAGTCTCGAGCCTCAGTCCAGCCACCCAAGTGCCACCCAAGTGTTTCGAGCTAACACACATCCCGCCTGCAGCCACTGCTCAAACAGTCCTTCGAAGTCTTTCCGCGAGCCCTTGCGCTGAGCCGCGACTGCACCAGCCCTTCGAGGCTTGCAAACCTGGCACGGGGCTGGACCATGAGCAAGGGCCTGCCACTCGTTGCAAGGAGCCTCTCTCCACTGAATAACCAAGTCCTGGAAAGGATGCACAATTAATATACATGAATATCGCATGTGGCCCATGGCATTCACTGCACAGCCCCGATCCTCTCGTCCAGCCGCAGCATGCTGCAAGGCATCTTGTACGCTCTCATCGATCTCCTGCCACAATCTCAAGCACGGCTGGTCACGGCCGCATGAGTGTAATGTACGGCACCTCCGCCATGATCTCATCTGCTGCTGCATTTCCTTGCCAGCGTCTCTTGGAAGCTCAATGAAACTGAAAATAAGATGAGCCGAGATTCTCTCTGAAGATTGGTCGACCATCTGGCTGTCCTGCAGCGCACAGCTCATCAGGTGCCAATTGCCATCATTGCGATGGATGCTGAAGTCTCCTCTGCATCCGTCTGGTCCCAAGTCTCCTTTGCATCCGTCTGCTCGCAAGTCTCCTTTGCATCCGTCTCGTCCCCGTCTGGAAGACAACCTTGAGGCCACATTGGTCAAACAACATTGTTTGCGCATTACACTATTACATGTATACCGGGACTGGTCTCTAAGCTGTCTGACAAGACACATATTATATACATATCATGTCACAACTCTCTAAGCAGTGACAGGATGACTGTCTGTGAGCGCTGTGATCCTGCGACACGTGTTGTAGATAACATTGGGCAAGATCAACAAGCGGAAGAAGATAAAAAGCGGAGCTGCGGAAACCGATTGATAGCTCGAGACAAAACAGACGAGCTGAAGAGGAGAGCCGTGTGCCAGCCACATGTTGCCAGCAAAGAGGAGTACTGTACCTCTCCGCCAAGTGCCTTGCTTTGGGAGAAGCGTAAAGCAACAGAATGCCAAGAAGCTCTCAGCTTCTCCATGACCATCTTCCGCCGAATCCTGCATATCAACCTACTCAAAGGAATCACTCGGGAAGACCTTCTTAAGAAATTCATCTGTACCATGAACCTCAAAAATGTACAGTAAGCATGGTGAGAGCAGGATCCTTGGCTTCAGCATTTGGTGGAGCCTGCTGATGAACCATAGCCGACCCAAGGTGCGGAAGCTAGTTTTCGGATTTGCATCAACATCAACGTGCATATTTTGGTCTTCAATTATGCCTGTGCTTTTAAGAATGTGATTGCAAGCCCCAGCAATTTATCTCTAAGCTTGCAAGAGCCAGCCCGGCATTTTCTCAATGTGCTTCCAAACCTGCATCTCAGTGCCCCATCGAAGCATCGGGACTAACAAGCTCAGAGGTTGGTGCGCTCAAATTATGTCAACATACCTGGGTTTGAGCCGGGTGCTTTCGTTTACAGTCACATCAATTCAACTGATCCAAGAGATTAACTACACACCCAAAGGCCACACCCTGAAGCAAAACCATGGGACCTTGATTGGGTGATTCAGGCATTTGTTTCAATACACTCATGTACAAGGCAGGTCAGCGGGCTGATCTTTCCGGGACGCATACTTCGTGAAATCTTTGCTGCACGCCACGTTTGTGGGACGAGTTAAGTGAATGCGGCAGCCTGCCCTCCAGTAGACATCCACCGAAACGTTGCAAGGCTTAGACATTCAGTCTCAAGAAAGCACGGTTAAAGAAAGGAAGACCGTGAAGCAATTGTAATAGCGGCAAGCTACTTCCGTTGGGGTCTCTTGGAAGTGACTGCCGCAAGCACTCATCGCCAGAAGGTGCCCAGCAACAAGTGGTGCCTACCGTGCATGAGAAGGGATGCATGAAGGGATGCAATGCAGTTTACTTCCGTATCAATGCCAAAGCTCTGGAAAGAAAAAGAAAGCCTCGATCAAATTCTGCAAAGGCAATCACGCAAAGCCAAGCGATGACTCCCCGCCTCACAGCGGCCCAGGCGGCCGGGGCCTTGATTCAGTCCGAAATGTGGCATTCACAATTGTCTCAGCCCATGAAACCAAATCTCTAAGCCTAGCCTTAAAAAATGAGGTCACGCGCCTCAACCCCATTTTCCAGTGGTCTTAAGGAGTCTCCAAGCCAGGCCTACTGACTGCAAAACTCCTGAAGCCAACCCCATCAAGTTACTCTCCAAAAGCCTCCTTACTCCTGCGCACCTGTGTCCGCCTGTCTAAACAACCGACTCCCTCTGCATCAGCATCTAGCTTCATTCGCATGCGTAAAGTAAAGCGTGGCGCAACGGCCAAGGCCGTGAAGTACCACCCACTGAACCCAGAGTCGTACTACGCTGACTCTCCGATCCCCCCCACTCAGCTTCTCCATTGATTTATGCACATCGTCCGTGCAGTTTGCTTGGGGTCTGCACATGAAGCGCGTACATGAAAACAAATTTAAATTTGGAGCACGCATCCGCAAAGGGCGACTGTAGAGATACCTACACGGATACGCTATGCGCCAGTCAAAAGTGTCAAAACTCTGCAACCTCCCAAATTCTTTGGGAGGGCGACGAGGGGCATGATTGTATTCCTGCAAAGGATCCAACTGTTGTGTTTGCTACAGGGGCAGTCCAGCGGTTGTCGATTCCGTCGTGGACTATATACACCTTTTGCATACCGCTACGAGCATACTTCTGCTGCATAAGCTTCAACTGCTGCTCTTGCCCTCAGAATTCGGAGGGACGTGCTGCTCCATTGGCACGGGTTCTGAAACAGTGCTAGGCTCGGTTCCAATAATGACTAATGACTAATCCCAAATACAAGTGAGGTGTTCGTTTCATGCACAGACTGCACGGGTGCTAACATTACAATAGCAGCAATTCGCAAAGTTCCTCTCCGTACTTCAACTAAAGGTTGTGCACGTGGTTTCGCGCCGCAAACGCACGGCGCTCGGGACCACAAGTTCTAGATACAAGTGGGGCCTTCATGTACAGCTCGCTGTTGCTCCGCAAACGCTGGAGGCATTGGACTGGTGCCCCTTTCTGCGTTGGACTGGCCCTTTTGCATGTTGCGGAGGCCTTGCCAAAACCATAAACTCTAAGCAGTGTTGACCCTTTTCCCAAACCTCCACTTCCTAAGAACCCGAAACAGTGTTGCATGATCTGGCTCCGGAGCCTAAACATGTGCCAAACAAGTGGGAGAAATGCGAAAACTGCCACTGATTTCCATACAAAGCCCAAATTCTTGTCTTTGCTCAGGTTTGCGAACAAATACTTCCGCTTTCTCGGACCACATCCGGATTTGATTCCACCCAGAACCACAGCTGGTCCGGAGTAGATATGGACACAAGAAAGGTCTTGACGCTCATGATGCAGTGCACTCTTCTAGCCAATCAAAACGTGTCCTCTCTACTTTTTTGGCTTTGTGATCCTTGTTTGTTTTCGCGTGCTTTCTCCATTTTGGGGCGAAGATCCTTCCCAACTTCCCTCCCCCCTTCCCCTGCTTCTTTTCTGGGCCGCTTCTTATTACTTGATATTTGTGTTGAATCAATGTGCTTGACACTTCCCCGCTTCTTTATAGAGCCATTGTTCGGCTTTGTGATGACCTCAACACAAACCCAAACCCCTGAACGAACCGTAATGAATCCAAAGCCGACCCTTGACCCACCCGTAACCAATAAACCCACCCTAAACCGCCACTAAAACTAGAACCAACCAACAAAAAACCTACGCCAACCCTAAAGAAGCCCTAAAGAAACCTGAAACCAGCAAGCCAATCCTAACCCTGCACTAAACAAGCACAAAACCATCCCTGGCCCACCTCAAACTCAACCCTAGCCACCCAAAACCTACCCTAAACCCTAAACCCCTAAGCTGAACCAACCCTAAGCCAACCGTGAACCCATCTCAACGATGCTGGGCATGTTGACAACGATGCTGAGAATTTGACAGTGCTGGTCAAAACCACTGCAGAACCAAGGGAGTAAAAAAGGACCTGTAGGGTTGGTTTGGGATGAGTAGGTTGGTTCGGGGAGTGGTTCGGTGGGTGCAGGGTGGCAAGTCAAAACGCCAAGCCAAACAACTTAGAACATCCAAAAGGTAAAATGGCCTCCTTTGTTTGATCAAGGACTGTCGGCATGGACCCCTGACGTATACCCCTACATGGTTATGGTTTGAATGAGTGTCTCTGGCCAAGTGTTGGGACAGGACCACACCCGTATGTCAGATCAGTCTGAGAAAGCCCCTAATATAACGCTCTTTCAGTTACGATTCTTTCGTGACTGCCAAAAAATGCCTGAAAGGTAACGGCCCTGAGACCTGGGCATGGGACTGGCGAAACTTGGCATGGTAGGTACGCCCTGCGATGCAATCAGCATGCGGCTGTCGATTGAATGATTCCTCTGCCAATCCCTCATGTCAAGGTCATCTGCGCCACAAGTTTGAACCGCGGCATGCGCCGAAGGCCTGGAGGCTCAGCCTTGGGCAAACACATGGTATGTCCGTATCTGCGACTGGCTTGCCCTCTAAGGCGCTAAGGCGCTAAGGCGCTGGCGGTGGCAACCTGGGACAATCGCGAAGCTCAAGCTGGAGGCATGAAGCTAAGACCCTGACATCGCTGGAGGAGGCACAACCACCGGCCTTACGTCTTGCAAGGCCTTCAATTTTGACATGCCTCAAAGCGTGCCATTCCACTCAGGCACAGACCCAGCAGGCCTTCCACACGAAAGAACATTGCATCTGACACGTCACCATGCAACATGCAAATGTCTGGCCTCGCGTCCCAAGATGCTTTCGCCCAAGGAGGCGCCAACGCCCCCTGTCAGACGACTGAATAAGACAAGCTGCATCTGCAAATACGTAGCACGTCCGCACTGCTCGTAGCCAAATGGAAAAAGAACCCCAAGCCTGCGCTAACGCTGCTCCTGCGCATGCAGCAATCCCCATGCGGCAACTTCTGCTAAGAATCTGCAAGCTCAAACCGCAAGAAATAAAGATTGAACGCAGCCCACGCCTTGCAACATTGGCCTGACATCAAGGCTTGACGACTCATCCAAACAAACTTCTCACGGAGCCTTTGCAGGGTGCATGCGCCAAAGACTGGGCCTGGCGGGCGAGATCAGACCTGGATGCAATCAACTGGACAAAAAAGGTGTAGAGAAGATTTACAGCGAGGTGTTTGTTTCCTCTTTCTTTCCCGATCTGCCAGATTGCGAAACTGCCAAACGTCAATCTGCTGTGAGGCTGCACACGAGAATTCAGGCGGTGTGGCTAGCAGCAGGCCTTGAGCAAATGACGACATGTTTCTGGGCAATGCAAGATGCACGAGTACCCAAGTTTGGCCGGCATGTAAACAACAACCTATGAACAAGCATGTCAACAGCTTCCCCGCATGAGCTTGCCCACTACTAAAATGCTCGTTGATGGACACTAAATGTCATGGCGTGGGTCGACAACAGAGCGCTTCTGTCTAAATGACTGCATCAGTGAAGCGCAACTTTTTGGATTGAATGGTGACATTTGCTGATGAATCTGTGTCGAGAACTATCGTCAAGGAGAAACCGCTTCTGGCATCAGCAGCTAGTTCAATAGCAGAAAGTGTTTGAGATCGTGCACATTGGCTTGCTACAAACTGCTTCCCTGGATGCTGGCCACGCCCGGCTGATCATTCCCTGCAGCCTAAAGTACAACACTCAAACAAACTCAGACTGCAAAAGCAAGCTTCACGAGCCCTCGACGAGGCCCAGAGTGTACCAGTGAAATTAAGCTGCCAAGTGGGTTGTCTGCCACGCATTGTGGTTTCACCTACGTGAGGGAAACTGCCTTCCCATCTCCAACTCCTGGGACACCGGGCGGAGGCAACGGCGGCCTCACTAGCAGCAAGTATCAAATCACAGGGACAGGGCTGTACAGCAAACTTGAGCATGCGACGCTGGCGGTGGTGGCAAGCTCTCTGCCGGCCTGCAACAGATCTGCCGGCTTTGGTTTGCGAAGCGTGTGCTGAGGGCAATACGGCATCCCAGCAGCAATGACCCTCAGCATATGCAGTTGATGACCCCAAGGTTGATGGAACCCATTAATTCACGAGCATGGCCATGCTTTTCACAGAACTCAGGTCTCAGCCGAACCGTCTCTTCACAGAACGACTCCGCTTCCACCACCTCTCAGCTCGCTTCAAACCCATTTGTTACCAGCAATCTTCCGACCTGCTCCGGCTGCCCGCAAAGCTCCAGCTGGCACTTGAAGGCATCTCGCCTTACCTCAGCAGCACCATAGGCAGAGGGATGGGGCATCTCCCCGTGTTCCGGGCATCTAAGAACGAAGCAATGACTCTGGCACCGGTCTTGGACTCGACGGATCTCTGCCAGGAACCGTCTGCCAGGACCTGTGCCCGATTTCAGATTGAATGCTAAGCCAAGTGCAATCAAAAGACGGCCATAAGAAACTGCCCCGCCTTGTCCGCTAGATGCAGCGGAATGTCAAAGGTTATGCTCTCCTGGATCGCCAGATTCCAGATTGGCAATCCCACCCTTCCGAAGAGAAGAGTCTTCGCCTCATCAGTTGAGCCGCCAATCGCGAGTGGCGCACAGCCACCAGCCGAAGCGCAGCCTGCAAATGAAGCACCGTTTAAGCATCCCAACATATTCTAACCTGCATAAGCCTTCAGGTTTCTCAGTTTCAGGTTTCCACTTGTTTCCGTGCCTCCAGCCACCTGCATACGAGCAGCTTGAGCAGCTGCAGCAGCACGGGCCACCGAAGCCGAAAGAGCCACCTCCTGGACGCACTGACAATCAGACAGAAAGCCCGAAAGCCCTGCACAGCCTGAAAACTACTCCGAATCCCTGCACTGTAAACAGCATGCACAAAAGGGCAACTCCAGCCCTTGCTCAGGGAGAAAAGAATATCCCAGGCCTGATGACCCCCGCCAGTTGTTACTCGGCCTCAGATCGTCAATTGAGCGTGCCTCAAAATCAAAGACCTAGGGTTGCGCAGGTTTTAGTGTTAGTCTCCATTGAGCGAGTTGCCATTGTACATTTTTGACCCACAGCCAAATGTGACGCCCTGTCAACTGCGATCAACTACTGAGCAGCGCACCGGAAGGACCAAGAACCTCCAGAGTTTCAATTTGCAAAATGCTTTTCGAAGAGACAACCCCGAAGCATGAACAAGACTGACAGTGGGCCACTGCATCATGCCGGCAATACTTCGATCCACAGTAAGTGCAAACGATGCCCCTGAGCTATTTTCGTTTCTGGCTTCAAAAAATTTGGTATGAAGGCCAGAGGTGAGACTTTGACAGCCGCTGCTAGAAACGGGAATCTGAAGACTCCAAAAGATGATTGACTGAGCGCATGGGTCCCGTTCTCGCAGGCACAGCCAATTCCAAATTGATGCAAACCTGAATGCAAACGATTGGCAAGCCTCCCAGCTTCTCTGGGGAGTCCTTTCCAAGGAGCAAAAAAAAATCCCAGCAAGAAGCCAGAAGACAGGGGCACTGATCCGCACATCGGCGGCGTCATGCAATGGGTAGCATGGCGATAAGAAGCAATGTGCCAGCTCCATCTCACAGGTTTGTACCCGTTTTTGTCTAGAATGGCCACATTGCGGTCGGCGGTTGCTCAGGCATCGCTCGACATCGGGACAGAGGCATAACCTAGGAAAGCTTCGAGGCCAGACATCGCAGCGCCACGTCCGAGGCCGTCGCCACGCCGTCTTTGGAGTGCGACAGCTGCCAGGAGAGCACACAAGGCACCCACAAGTCCTTGGTGCGCATGGCGTCGGTGTCTGGTTTTCGCTACCTCGGTGCCCGAACCAGCAGCAGCCACATGTTCTGGTTGCCAGGAGAGACCTGCAGGCCCCCAGCTCGGCTCTGGTGAAGACCCTCGAAGCCCCGCCTTTCTGTTCCGCCCACAAACTCTGCACCTGCGCTACGTACACAGTATACACAGAATTCAAAGAGTACATCGAAACAAACAGGGCCATGATGTTCCACATGCCTCTCTCAGTGGAACTGGACCTCTTTCCTTGGCCAGCTGAGAGGTGCTTCGCTTCACCTTCCGACCAAAATCTGCTCATTCAAATTTAGCCTGGAAATTTAAAGGTATGGCAGAGCTTCTTTGAAACCTTGTGACGCCCTTCCCGGCCTTTCTAGGTCTCTCCTTTTGCGCGGCCTTTCTAGGAGAATCCAGGAGCTCGACGCCAACTATCTTCACAGGACCTGCAAGCTCAAGTGTGGCAATTGCCGTGCACGCGGCCCTGAGTTGTGAGCCGTGGGTCTTTTCTCGGCCATCCTGTCAGAGCGAATCAGCAAGTCAATGCCGAGCCCTTTCCACAGCCCACCTCCAAGCCCCTAAACGCATCGATGGAAAGCAGGTACTTCATCACCTGAGGCTTTGTGCAAACTCGTTTTCAGGCAGCCCGACTCAGCGAGGCATCCTAGTGTTAGGCCATCCTGGCATTCAAAGAAGGAGATTCAATTGGCAACGCAGGGCAATGTTGTCAAGAGTCCTCAAAAGATTCAGGGCATTAGATATGCATATGTGCCTTGAACCTTGGTTGTACTGAAATACCTTGCTGCTGCGGAACGCCTTTGAATGCCATGAGGTGTTTTTTCTGCCTGCAGGCGATGGCGTTAGCAGGATCAATATCGAACATTGGACCAAAGCTATTTGCAACCATGTCGTTTCACGAAGGGATACGTGGAGTCCGCTGTCCAGTTCAGATTGGCATCCCGTGGCTCTGCCCTCCAGCACGCCGCTTTTTTGTTCTGATACCAATGAAAAGAACTTGGTAGGCAAACCGATATTCCGAACATCGGACCTTAGGAATACGCTGCAATGTGTCACTTGATGGTTTCTTAGGGGGTCGTTCTCGGACCCAGGTCCAATTCACATTTGTTAGAATTCAGAATTTGCGCGTTTGTTTCTAGATCAGTCGAAGCTAACTGCCACAAAAATCCAGCAGGCGCACCTCGGACATTGCTGCCATTACGCCGCTATGTTTGTGCTGGGTCAAGATCTTTCCTGGGCACCGCTGTTTGTTTGAATCAGGGAAACGCTAGTCTTCTTGGGGGAATAGGACGCACCATAAAGGCTCACTAGCGCCGCACATCACAGCCTCAACCAGTGAGGCGACGGGGCTCAGTCCGCATAATGTAGTAACGTCGCCTCGCAGAGGGCCCTCCAAAAACCCCTGCGAGCAGCAGGCCCAGCCCGATCGGCACGTGCGACAGGCCAGGGGCATTGAACTTCCTCGCGCGAGATCCACCGGGGTTGGGCTTGTGCCGGTCGAATGCTTGCACGACCTCCTCAGTGAAGAGTTTCTCACAAACTGCGGGTGGACGGGCACACTCCGAACGGCCTCTTCTTTCTCAACTGTGGCCACAACCTGTACCAGGTTTCATTCTCGTCGATATCGATACTTCATGTACACTTTGCCGACTTTCTGCGTTTCCAGACGTGCGTGCGGGGCAACTGAAAGCGTGTCTCCTTCGGAAAATTCACTCCCGTTTGCTCTGTGGGGTGGCGCCCGCCGGTGCGTGCAAGTCATGACTCTCGATATTACGATCTCCCGTGATCGGCCGCCTTGAACGCCCAGTGCGACCTACAGACGGCACACCGCGCGTTGTAGCGCGCCATCTTCGTGCTCAACGCGACGTCGTGGCCTCCAGCGACTCCATACAGCCACTCGCCACCTCGTTTTCGTGCACCGTCTCTGCCAGGGATGGTTTTGGCGTTCATCCCTAGCTGGGCCCTCCCTTGCGGGTCTCCCCAAAGCTGTTGGACACATCCTTCTGTCTTTGTCCGCCCAGCCTTTTGTAGGTGCAGATGCAAGCAAACGGCTACCCATTACCCTATAACCTATATCCAATGTCCCTCTTCTTGGCCTGTGACTGCAGCTACTCAAAACACTCGAAGGGACAGCTGCTCTTGCTATGGTGTCCTCCCCGCTGAGGCGTTGTGGACACCGGTCAAGAGTCTGTGCACGCCCTTCTCTCGTAATACGTGCCTCCTCCTCCTCCTCCTCCTCCTCCTCCTCCTCCTCCTCCTCCTCCTCCTCCACATAAGTGTGACTTTAAAGGGTGCAACAGAAAGGTGGTATATGCGCGCATCCTCCGTTCCACGCTGTGGTAGGTTGCTCGGAGCGGGCTATGTCTCTGTCTGACGTGGATTTGCTCTCTGAAGCTTCGAAGCCACCCTCTGGGTCGCTGGTATCAATTGTGTTCTTGTCTTCGCTTCAGGTTCTTTGCAGCGCCTTGTGTTCGGCAGCTCCTTGGCTGAAACAGGTGACCAAGTTGCAGTCGTTGAAAGGATGCTCTGCTTCGCGGTGCAAACTGTCCGCGCTGTCAATATCACGGGCTAACATTCCTGGCATCATGGAAAATAGAGTTTTTGCAGCGAGGCCGAATCGGCCACCACGGACTCCACATTGCGGAAAACTGGAACCACGCTGCCGCAGACTTTGAGCTCCCAGCCGCATCAGTAACATGGAAGTGCATCGGCTGCGTGATCTGCACCTGCCATCAGAATGCTGCTGTAGGAAACCAGCATGATCAGCGCATAAGAATCCGGCAACCATCTCGTCAAAAGGTCCGCGGTGGCCTGGTTGTCCGCATGGTTTTCCGTGTCTTTTCCGAAAATCATGTACAAGTGCAACACAAGTGCGTGTTGGGTGGGTGAGTGGGTGAGTGGGTGAGTGGGTAAGTGGGTGAGTGGGTGGGTCGGTGAGTGGGTGAGCGGGTGGGTGAGTGGGTTGGTGTGTGCGTGTGCGTGTGCGTGTGCGTGTGCGTGTGCGTGTGCGTGTGCGTGTGCGTGTGCGTGTGCGTGTGCGTGTGCGTGTGCGTGCGCGTGCGCGTGCGCGTGTGCGTGCGCGTGCGTGTGCGTGCGCGTGTGCGTGCGCGCGCGCAGGCGCGTGCGCGCGCGTGTGCGCGCGTGCGCGCGTGCGCGCGTGTGCGTGTGCGTGCCGCGGGCCTTGCGCGTGCGCAGAGCGCGCGCAGTCGCGGTGTCGCGCGTGCGCGCGTGCGCGCGTGGCGCGCGCGTGCGCGCTCGCGCGTGCGGTGTTTGTTGCGAGGTGTGTGTGTGTGTGCGCGTGTGTGTCGCGTGTGTGAGTGTGCGCGTGTGTGTGTGCGTGTGTGTGTGTGTGTGCGCGTGTGTGTGCGCGTGTGTGTGTGTGCGCGTGTGTGTGCGCGTGTGTGTGCGCGTGTGTGTGCGCGTGTGTGTGCGCGTGTGTGTGCGCGTGAGTGTGCGCGTGTGTGTGCGCGTGTGTGTGTGCGCGTGTGTGTGCGCGTGTGTGTGTGCGCGTGTGTGTGCGCGTGTGTGTGCGCGTGTGTGCGCGCGTGTGTGCGCGTGTGTGTGCGCGTGTGTGTGCGCGCGTGTGTGTGCGCGCGCGTGTGTGTGCGCGTGTGTGCGCGCGTGCGCGTGTGTGTGCGCGTGTGTGTGTGCGCGTGTGCGCGCGCG
>CAUJNA010000654.1:112500-117728 GCA_963377175.1 Effrenium voratum | reverse complement strand
GTGCGTGTGCGTGTGCGTGTGCGTGTGCGTGCGCGTGCGCGTGCGCGTGCGCGTGCGCGTGCGCGTGCGCGTGTGCGTGTGCGTGTGCGTGTGCGTGTGCGTGTGCGTGTGTTTGTGGCCTTTGTGCATTGTCTGTCTTGCGTAGAGCGTCGGTGGCTGCCACAACGCACTAACCAAAATGTCTGAATTCCCCATAATAGTATTTCGAATGAAGGCGCCTCAATGACCTTGTCCATGAATTTGCTTTCAATGTTGCCGTCGTGCTGCACCTTGCCAGCAAAATGTCGAGGGTGCAGCATGAACTCAACTGCATCGCAGCCTCCACCACGGAGATGTTGAACTTGTACCACTCCGTAGGAATCTAGGAGCACGCATTCAAAGCTTGTCCGCAATCATGATACTAAAGACCCGCACAGCTCCGTGCGTCGCCCAGGCAAAGGTGTAGACTTTGCCAGCAGCAAACTTGTCAGCCTCTTGCTTGGAAGGTGCTACATTCTAGCTGAAACATGGACTTGCCACAGCAGGCCTCGAACGGCTGAACCCAAAATGCCCCATACTCACAAGGCATGATGTCTAGCTCCACCTGGCATGAGCCAACCTCAGCAGCCAGCACGGGATTGAATGAACAGGAAGACTTTCTGAAGCAATGACCATAGTAGCTGGGCTGTCAGGGTCTGTCAGCAGCACCTCAGCATTGACAATGCTGAGTTGCTTGCAGGAATGATCTGTATAAGCAAGGCGGCACAACTTCCTGCGACCTTCACCGCTGCGGTTGCTGAGTTTTGGAGGATGTCGACCAAACAAGTAGTTCTCAGACTGCAGCAACGCGATGAGTAAGCAACACCAAACCAAACAAACGGCCCACCCAACCCCATGGGGCCATTTGCAAGAATGGGCCATGTGCAAATTTTGGTAAAACTATATATATATCCGCCGACCCCCTGCCTGCAAGGGGAAGGCGCTGGGGGAGTGTTCGTTTAGCGTTGGAGCGTGACTGTGGCAGCCTTCTCCCTTCCCTTTCGCCCTCGCCCGTTCAGCCCTGTACCTTACCAGCCTTCTTTCTTTCCCTTTTTTCTTGTTCTTCTTCGTTTCTTTTCTTTCCTTTCCCTTTCTGCTGCCGGCGCACTCCTTTGGTTGGCGCTCGCTGTGGACAAACGAGTGCGGCCTGGAAAAGCGCGGGAAGCGAAGCTTTTCTGGCTGGCCGCTCCCTCTAGACCCATAGCCTTGCTGCAGATTGGACTCAGCCGCGACGTTAGGCACCCGGCCGCGGCGGAGCAGGCTGCCGGCGCACTCCTTTGGTTCGTGCTCGCTGCGGCGAAGCGAGTGCGGCCTCCAAGCGCGTTGCGTCCAGCGAAGCTTCTTGCTGGTCGCGCCCTGGGGACCGATAGCTTTCTACTTTCTATATAGGATTCAAAAGTGACGTTTGGCACCCGGCCGCGGCGTACCAGCCGGTCTTGGCAAGACGCACAGCAAACCCAAAGGGATGAAAGACCAGGGAGAGGCAAACTGTGACAGACGCAGGCGCACATGGGCATGGACAGGCCGGGGATTGAACCCAGCCCCTCTCGCATGCTGAGCGGGTGTGATACCACTACACCAACTGCCCCTGAGCTGAGCAGGCCGAGAGTGCTCAAATACCTGCTGCGCATAGCTTTCAGCGCTGAAGCGGTCCAGAGGGAGCGGCCAGCCACAAAAGCTTCGCTTCCCGCGCTTGCGCCGGCAGCAGAGAGGAAAAGGAAAGAAACCAAAGGAGTGCGCCGGCAGCAGAAAGGAAGACTAGAGGCCGAACGGGCGGGCCCGCACTCCTTTGCCCACAGCGAGAACCAACCAAAGGAGTGCGCCGGCAGCAGAAAGGAAGCAAAAAGGCCGGACGAGCGGGCCGTGACAGAGCTTCAGCGCTGAAAACTGTGCCCTGCAGGTGCTTGAGCGCTTTTCCAGGCCGCGCTCGTTTGCCCACAGCGAAAAGAGGCCACTCAAACGCGACGTTAGGCACCCGGCCGCGGCGGAGCAGGCTGCCGGCGCACTCCTTTGGTTCGTGCTCGCTGCGGCGAAGCGAGTGCGGCCTCCAAGCGCGCTGGACGCGAAGCTGTTCTTGCTGGTCGCGCCCTGGGGACCGATAGCTTTCTAGCGGCGGAGCAGGCTGCCGGCGCACTCCTTTGGTTCGTGCTCGCTGCGGCGAAGCGAGTGCGGCCTCCAAGCGCGCTGGACGCGAAGCTGTTCTTGCTGGTCGCGCCCTGGGGACCGATAGCTTTCTACTTTCTATATAGGATTCAAAAGTGACGTTCGGCACCCGGCCGCGGCGTACCAGCCGGTCTTGGCAAGACGCACAGCAAACCCAAAGGGATGAAAGACCAGGGAGAGGCAAACTGTGACAGACGCAGGCGCACATGGGCATGGACAGGCCGGGGATTGAACCCAGCCCCTCTCGCATGCTGAGCGGGTGTGATACCACTACACCAACTGCCCCTGAGCTGAGCAGGCCGAGAGTGCTCAAATACCTGCTGCGCATAGCTTTCAGCGCTGAAGGTCCAGAGGGAGCGGCCAGCCACAAAAGCTTCGCTTCCCGCGCTTGCGCCGGCAGCAGAGAGGAAAAGGAAAGAAACCAAAGGAGTGCGCCGGCAGCAGAAAGGAAGACTAGACCGCACTCCTTTGCCCACAGCGAGAACCAACCAAAGGAGTGCGCCGGCAGCAGAAAGGAAGCAAAAAGGCCGGACGAGCGGGCCGTGACAGAGCTTCAGCGCTGAAAACTGTGCCCTGCAGGTGCTTGAGCGCTTTTCCAGGCCGCGCTCGTTTGCCCACAGCGAAAAGAGGCCACTCAAACGCGACGTTAGGCACCCGGCCGCGGCGGAGCAGGCTGCCGGCGCACTCCTTTGGTCGCTGCGGCGAAGCGAGTGCGGCCTCCAAGCGCGCTGGACGCGAAGCTGTTCTTGCTGCTTGCGCCCTGGGGACCGATAGCTTTCTACCTTCTGTATAGGATTCTACAGTGACGTTCGGCACCCGGCCGCGGTGGAAACAGCCGCCCTTGGCAAGACGCACAGCAAACCCAAAGGAAAGAAGAGCAGGGATCGGCAGACTGTCCCAGACGCAGGCGCGCATGGGCATGGACAGGCCGGGGATTGAGCCCGCCCTCTCACATGCTGGGTGTGATGCCGCTACACCAACTACCCCTGAGCTGAGAAGGCCGAGAGTGCTCAAACACCTGCTGGCCGCAGATTTCAGCGCTGAAGCTCTGTCACGGCCAGCCCGTTCGGCCTGTCTTCGCACTCCTTTGGTTGGTGCTCGCTGTGGGGGGCAAACGAGTGCGGCCTAAAACAGCGCTCGAACACCTGCAGGGCACAGTTTTCAGCGCTGAAGCTCTCTCGCGGCCCGCCCGTACGGCCTTTTTTCTTCCTTTTTCTCCTTTTCTGCGCACTCCTTTGGTTGCTTTCCTTTTCCTTTCTGCTGCCGGCGCACTCCTTTCGTTGGCGCTCGCTGTGGACAAACGAGTGCGGCCTGGAAAAGCGCGGGAAGCGAAGCTTTTCTGGCTGGCCGCTCCCTCTGCACCGATAGCTTTGCTGCATGTTGGACTCTAATGCGACGTTAGGCACTCGGCCGCGGCGGAGCAGGCTGCCGGCGCACTCCTTTGGTTCGTGCTCGCTGCAGCGAAGCGAGTGCGGCCTCCAAGCGCGCTGGACGCGAAGCTGTTCTTGCTGGTTGCGCCCTGGGGACCGATTGCTGTCTACTTTCCATATAGCGCTCCTTTGGTTGGTGCTCGCTGTGTGGGCAAACGAGCGCGGCCTGGAAAAGCGCTGAAAACAAGCAAACAATCAAGCGAGCGAGCAAGGCCAGCAAGCCAGCAAGCCTGAACCAGCCAAAAGCCGCTGCCAGAACAAAAAAAAACCTGGGCTGGCCCCCAGCGGAGGGGTCGGCGGCACTGGGCGGCAGCCCTTAAATATATTATACATGCATGCAACCTCGCACAAAAAAAAAGCCTGCTGCTTGTACAACGCAAGTCAGGTCATTTTAGATGGGTGTTGTCGAAACCCGGCTCATTTTCCAATGTGGCGCGCAAACCATTCGTTAAGACCTTGCCACCCATTTAAACAGTATGTTCTTCTACTTCTGAAAAAAGTTTGTGGCATTCCTACTGTTGATACTTGTTCAATCATTTCATGCATCATATGGTCATAAACTGAATTTAGTTCAACACAAGTTGATTTGAACATAGCGTCAGAAGCAAAGTTAAGTACATTGTAAAAGCGAAGCCAGGTAAAGTGTAAACCGTGACATTTCATACATACATCTCTGAAGTGTTAAAAAATGTCAGTCAATGATAGAACATCTGCCATGGCAACTGTGCTGTTCTCACATGTTCAAAATGTGGCCATATTAACGTTGCTTTTCATAGTCTTCATCACTCATGCTATCCTCGCTCAATTGACTGTGCACATCTCTGTGAAAGTACCGTCGCAAGGGCATGAACAATAAAGCAAGCAATGCCTCTTCTGCTTCGCCTACCGCATCTTCGATTTCTCATCTCAACTTAAAAACCTGTGCCAAAACCTGCTACGCATCATCCATCTCTCATCTCAACGCATCTGCAAATCCCCTTCGTCAGCTCACAAACCTGGGCCGATACCCAAAAACCCAAACATCTGTTCACATCCTATTCCTTGATCACTGCCACGCTATCTGCTAAAATGACTATTTTTTCTGAATGAATACGTTCTGCGCAAAACCTGCTAAGAAGCATGCAAAACACTGATATTTACAGTATTGTTTCAATATCCAAATGTTAGCGTGGATTTCTACAAAACATGCTCTAACGAATTAATTGTCCAATGTCCATATCCTGAACTATCCACTGTATTTACTGCACACAAGTCCAAAATCATGCTAAGGTGCATGAAAGCAAACGCTTTAAAGCGCTTTCGGGTCTGAGATTCAAAAATCAAGATTCCGAGGACTCTAGATCTTGAATCTTGAATCCAGTATGGGCCCCCAAAACGCTTTAAAGCAGTATGCCCCCAAAAAAAAGCTTTAAAGCGCCTTCATCAGCTCATGGTTCAATATTGAAAAACAATAGTTTTGAATCTTATTGGATTCAAAGGTGCTTTAAAGCACTTTAAAGCGAAGTAGCTGGATAGAGTTGCAGTCAGATGCGCAGATGCAGGCATAGTTAGGCCGTCAAAATTGAGGTGCCCGAAAAGGGGGTGGAAATCACCCAAAAGTAGTGTAAATATTGTCAA
>CAUJNA010000654.1:105000-107500 GCA_963377175.1 Effrenium voratum | reverse complement strand
GCAGCTTTCAATCTTTGCAAGACCTTTTTGATTAAGCAATACGAGAAAAGAAGCCCAGGTGTTGCCTTTAACAGCAACCACCGGAACCTTTCGGGGAACAGTGACACCATAAAGAAGCGCAGGGGTTCGGGGCAGCAGCCGCCGGGGGCCACTGCCGGTGATGCTGCAATGCTATTGGTGATGCTGAGGATGCGGAAAGCCCAAAGCCACGAAAAGCCACAAAAACTCGCAAATGCGAATCTTCATGCTAGATAAGGTAGAGTCAAACGTGACTTGCACACCTGATTACGTCACTGCATCTTTCCATCTTAGGCTCCAGCCCATGACACGGTACGGGTAGATTGCCAGGGGGTTGGTTTGCGACCTCTGACGTTCAGCACATACCCCCCAAACCAAGCTCGCAAAACCCGCTGCAAGCAAACTGTCCGCCAAGGCTAAAGCCCAGCACCCAGCCCTTCCTCTTGAACCGATACATTGAGGTAAGGCCTGGTGAGGTCAAGCAATGCTCCGCGAGTTTGACAATCCCACCACCTCAAACCGAAGCCCATCTCCATGTCCCTCAAGATGCCCATGCCGCCCTTTATCCAGAACTTAGCAGCAAGCAGTGGCGCAAATCTCAGATAAAGTCAACAATGCCAAGGCGAGCACGTTCGGGTCCAGCTCTACTCCCAGCCTCGCACATTTGCCAAGCAGATTCAATGGTGAACCAGCAAGCGCACCCTGAAACCATTGTGGGTGCTACTAGGGTTTTCGATGCCATGTGCATGCTCGCAGTACTGGCAGCAGCAGACAGCGGCAGTTGCAGGAAAAAGCTTTGGCAGTGGCAGCCGCCACAACAAGCAATTGTGCGCAGCAGCAAATGAAAGGCAGCCAAACCCCGAGCAATCAGCTTAAGAAGCCGGCTGGAATTTCTGTGTGAACAACATCCATGTGGGAGATGTGAAAGACACCTCTCAAGTCCACAGTTGCAAGGGCACGCGCGAAGCATTCCAAGCCAAGTGCATTGAGCATCTCCAAAGAGAAGTTATGCTGCTCGCCAAAGGTCTCAGCGAGAAGATCATGGTTTGCCCTCCGTGCACCCCAGTGACTGACACAAGATGTGTTTCGCGCCTGGTTCTTCAATTGGACCCGCTTTCACTCCGCTCTAGCACTTGGACCATGGCTGTGTCGAAGTGCATAGACCCAGTGCAATTGACGATGGTCTTCAGACCTCAATTTCTGATTGTAAGCCTGCAGTTTGCGTCGAATTCGATCCTGAGGACCCCGCCAACACGCATGGTGCCCTTGAGCTGCCCGATGTGGAAGATCTGTGACCCGGCATAACGGCATGGCACCATCAGTTGACTTGGCGTAGCAATTGCGTGGAGTAACAACATATTTTGCCTTTCATCCCTTTCTTGCCGCGCCTTCATGTTCATGCTCATTCCAGGCGTGATGGTGACTGGAGTTCCACCTGCAGGCCAGTCAAAACGACGAACAGCTCAGACAGTGGGAAACCCGTGGCCTAAATGGAACGTGAAGGGTCGCATGAACATCTCCGTGTCCGCCCTGGAGATGAGCCCAGCACCAGAGACTCATAGAATCAAAAGCCCCTGGCTTCAGCTTGCTTAGGACAGGAATGGGGAACGTGTCCAACACGTTGTTCAAGATGGAGGACGACCTCGTGATGTCTCTGCGGCTACCAGCCGACAGCTAAGCGCTAAGCTCTGAGAGTCACACTTATCCTTATCAAAGTTGGCTGCCGCTCCCACATCCAGGTCCATGTCTGCATAACCTGCTACCGCGCTTCATGGAGTCTACAAAGAGTCACGCACATAACGATCTTCACGAGGCATTCGTCGTGAGACAGCCGCAGTAACTGGCAAGGCTCACTCCGTACCAGCACGTCGACTATGACATGAGGCCTTGAACAGTCAGCTCAGTTTCAGGGCAGCCTGACTCTCTGACTGGCTCAATGCTGAGGGGGAGACGCTTGCGTGATGTCCGGCATGTGGCTGCTGAGATTCATCGTGAAGCCAAGTGAAGCATTCACGTACGGCTTGAAAAGCCTGACCGGGGCGACCCCGCCATTTATGGACAGCCGATAGCTGGAGCCTCAACCAGGTGGTGCCACCGGGGAAGGTGTACTTGTACTGGGGGTTCTCAGTGCTGTTGGCCTGCACCCAGTGTTTTTGACAAACTGATCTTACATTGAGACTTCGATGATGGCGCCCGCCTGGTACTTCCAATTCCACGCAAAAGTGTCCTTCTCCTTTGGGTTGTTCAAGTTGAAGAAGGTATTGCCCTGCGTGGATGATCAGTGCTGACCGTAACAAAGTGTGCCAGGCCTGCTTTTCATTCGTGTTCTCAGCCGTAAAGCCAGACTTCATGTTCAACTTGCCACCTGCGCTCGAGTCATCAAGTCATTGACTGAGTCGTACACAGTGACTGCGGTCCAAGCCATGAAGCTCGCCGATGCTGTTGACGCTGTCTTTCAAGAAATCCATGAAGTTTTTGAGTC
>CAUJNA010000654.1:97500-100000 GCA_963377175.1 Effrenium voratum | reverse complement strand
CAGGGATCGCGGCCCTGAGCCAGGAGCGTAAAACGCATGCATCTCGTATTTGTGCTCCCTTGCACTCCCATTGATCTCGCCTTGTCCAAGTCTATCTTCGCGCCGCTTTTCTCCTCAAACTCAGCTCTGTTCAACAGAGTTGGGTTGCACCTGCTGGAAGGCTTCAAAGGCAAAGGACAGAAACCCCACTTTTCTGCCACTTTTTTGGAGGGCTTTCTGCCTTTACAAACCAGTTGATGCTTCTCTCTTGCCAAACAAGCAATTACCAATGTACGCATCGGCCGCCGAAGCATTTTCAGGTCCTGAATCTCATTGATTTGGCGCCCACCAGGCCCAATCAAGCGGCCAGTAGTGCTAGGAGGTATCTGCAGGCTCAGGAAATAAGCAACGGTTCACATCAGCAAAAGATGGCCTCCATGGTAGCTGCAGCTTCTGCTAGCTGTGTACGGTCCCTGCCTGAAAGTTGCGCCATCCCCCAATCAGTGACTTCAACAGGCCTTCCAAGACTTCCGTCACAAGGTTCTTGGCAAGCTGGACATTTTCGGGAAATCCACCAAAGCGTACCTGTCAGCTTGATGAGAATCTCCCGCCTAAGCTACCCAACACTCAAGGCGCACCAAACACCGATCCGGCTGGCGATCAATGTCAATCTTAGCTCCACTACGTTCCTGCAGCTCCTGCATTGCAATGCGTTGCAACAGAGCGTTGTGCGTGGGAGTACATGCGACATGCACCTGGATGCGAGCTCCACCAGCACCAATGATTCGGCCGACAGCGCTCCGAGGAATCTCCAAGTATTCACCGCCACCTCTGGCAAGGTCGATCAAGTGCAAAAAGCTGTCAGAAGGGCCTGTCTCTTGCGGAGGTGACATGATGGCGTTGATCATTGCTTTGGCCATGTCAACCTGACAACCAAACGCTGCACATTTGCATGTCAAGAATGAACTGATTCAAGCCTGAGTTTGGTTGCCAACAAAGCGTACACGACAGCCGGTTGGAGATTTGTCCACATCCACCTGGTGGCGGTGCAAACTTCATCATGGTTGGTGTGAATATAATCAACGATCAATGGCTTTGTATGGCAATCCTTGCCTGAGCGCCACTTTTTTGTCGGATCTCCGCAATTTGCTGCCCTTTGGTTCCTATAACCTACCACGGCAAGATGCATTGCTTGTGCTAAAATGCACATTAGTGCGCCTTTCCAGTTGCATGTCTTGGAAGTTCAATGTGCTCCTCCACAGACGGCCTTGGCAATCATCACAACATACTGTGAAACAAGCACCTGTCCACCAACCTGCAATACCAAAGCAGGGGTACAGCCTGTTTCACAACAAGCTCAGGCTGTCAGGCAATATCCTCGTTTTGGACACACTGTATCTGTGTTTTGGATGTGCACAATGGTTCATGCTTAAGTAGAATATGGTCGCATTGTGTCGAGAGTGTCACATGTCACTAATCAGTTTGTGCACTTTGATATTCACTGAGGCAGTATATGTTCAACAGGCTTGCGAAGGTGCTGACCCTCTTCCAAATAATTTTGGAGCTTGACTATGCCTGCCCGTAAGGCCGATGTTTCAACTCTTCTACGGAAACCCTGCTCTTACATCAGGAGCATTCGCTCATGTTTAAGGCCACTGTGTTGCTCCCATGCACGAACTGCGCCTACGATTGCCTTTGGCCTGCCATAATCATCTTAGCGCTCTCTCTGGTATCATGGCTATCTGCCCAACCAACATAGCTGCCGTGTCACATTGTTGATGGTTACAAGAACCCAGGCAGCAAAACAAGCAGCAAAATGTTTCATTACATGATTCCAGAAGCCGAAATCACTGCCTAGAAATTCTGGTCAGTCGCAACAGCCACCTGCGCATGCAACTGAGAACAAAGCGCACCAGGGTCGGTCGTTCCAGATGCCCTGGCAGACACTGCCTTGGACAGAAGCAGTGCCAAGCTCAGGAAAAACTTCTGAGGGATGAACTGCAGCAGCTGCTGCTGCTGCGGCCGCTGCGGCTGAGCAATGCAGAACGCAGCAGGGCAAGCTTTCACAAAGCTTTCACAGAAGCCAACTCTGAAATGCTACTTTGGTTGGGATCTTTTGCTTCGTCGGGGTGAAGGTCTGTTTGATGTGATCTAAATCCAGTGACACAGCTTAAGCTGGACGCGCCTTCTCTGCCAACCTCCCTTGCATCGCCTGAAGGATGCGAATGCTTCACGAAACCGAAACGCTTCGATCCTGCCAAACCAAAATGCATGAGGAACTAGTGCAATTGCCCTTCAGGTGCCTACTCTGCAGTTGTTTGTCCCTGCAGGCTTGGTTTTTTTGTTGGCGATGCTCTAGTAGCTGGGTGGAGAATTAGATTTGTAGAAGCCATGAACAAATCCGCCAACATTGCTCGGCGTGTCGGATACCTAAGAGATAACCCCCCCCCGCCATCCCGACTGGGACACGAGTTGGGGGGGCGGGGGGGATACCGCGCGGCAATTTAATGACGTTCTACCA